>SNQJ01S0038266.1:48161-58359 GCA_010110895.2 Picea sitchensis | reverse complement strand
CTCAACATGCTTCAATTTTTTAAGATTCTCATCTTCTTGTTGAATAATTTTTTCTTCATGATTTTCTTCTTCTTCATTGGAGTTTTCTTCTTTAGTGTCATCTCTTTCAATCATTGGATGAGGATATTCAAATTCAACATGTCCTACTCCTTCACAATTAAAGCAAAAGAACGGACCTCTATTTGCTTCTTTGAAATATGAGATGTTGTAATTTGCTTCAAATTCTTCTTCTTCTTCTTCTTCCCTTTCATAAAGGTTTTGTAGCTTGTCCCAAATATCTTTTGATGATGCACATGATCTCACCTTGGATTTCACTGAATATTTCAATCCATCCAGGATGGTATCTATTGTCAATTTGTTGTTCATTTTTTCTTCCTTCTGAGCTACAATCTTTGGTTTCTTCAAAGCACTGTATCCTGAAGCAACTGAGAACCAAACATATGCCCCAAGAGATTTCAAGTAAGTTTCCATTATGTTACTCCAGTATTCAAAATTGCTTCCGTCAAATGGTGGAATACCATTTGGAATTTTGTCTTCCATTTCTTATTAGGATCTTCCTTCCAGTGGCTAAATTGTACTGAAGGTAACGTGCTCTGATACCAATTGTTGATACTGAGAGGGGGGTGAATCGATATCAATTAAAATTTACAAACCTTTTCAACTTATATTTAACCATTCAATTATATCCAATGAATAATGAACAATAGTATAAGAGTTACACCAATACACCATGCATAATATATGAGAAATAATCAATAGTTATTGTTCAAGGAAAGTAATGACTTCCAAAGGTAGCTACAGCTTCCGAATGTAAAGGGATGGATAAACCTCCAAGAGGAAGATACAATCATCCAATATCAAGAGATATTTGAACTCTCCATCCTTGCCCCTTCCTTACACCCAACAATATATGAGAGATAATAAAACTTTACATTAAATCATGACCATCAACCATCCATCACATAGAACCTGATAATGTTTCCTGAGACTTCTTCAATTTCTGAAATTCTTCAATTCTTGGAATACTCTAATCCTGTAGATAATATTACTCAATGTATTCTCTGAAACTCCTCCAAGTTTCACTCCTTGAATCCTCCCCAAAAAGAAATTATAGAAATAATGGTAGACTTTATTAAATTCTATTTTATTCAAGATAGATAACTTGTACAGCATGCCCCACACTCAATATTTCACATCCGATTTTGAAACTTGCACACAAGAAACTACAGTCCGTACTCTTTCCAATGAAATTTGTCCCACTGAATTTGGATTCTCTATGAAGATGTTATGACTTTTTTACCCGAAACACTTGTTTATTGACTAGCTTCAGGACTAGTCAAAAACCCTATCTTCCACAAAGTGTATCTTTGTAATTATAGTGAATCAAGAGCTGAAACTTTTACCACATGTACCTTGATATGTCTTCTCAATACCATAGCAATTTCACCATCTGAATCATTCTAGAAAAAAAGTTATATCGAAAATGGTAAGATGACCAGAAAATAACATACCTTAGAACACATCACCAAAAGACTTCATCCTCCCTTGAAATCCGGCCTTCTTTACTTATGATTTCCTCCAAAATTCGACTTGTGTATCAAATTAATGTATAATGATATGTATTTATACCATTTATGTCACTTCCTTTTAACATTAGGGCTGACCTGACACTTTCTTATTTTGTAATTCTTTTCTTTAATTATCTTCACGGCCTACATGTACTTCCTTCTTCAATTCACTTTGTCATCTTCAAAAATTCATTTCTCCTCAACCATGAGGATCCATGTGACATGCCACATACCACCGGAAACAACATAATGTATATTATCCATCCATGGGTGTTGTATTTGCATGTGCATTGTCCTTCATGTCAAAATACCTTCATCAATCTTGCGTCCAAAACCCATGACTAGGGTTGACATCAATGAAAACAACCAATCTTCCAACAAAGAGTTCTTACCATTGGTAGAATTTGTGTACAACAACAGTTATCAGAGTTCAATAAAGATGGCACCTTTTGAGTTTATCTACAAACAACCATATAATACACCTTTGATTTGGGGTCGACCAGAGGATAGGGTCATGGTGGGATCGGAAGTGATCCAAGAAATGGAAGAACACTGATGCGAACTATAAGGAAAATGATTAAAGAAGCGCAACATTGGAAAAAGAGTTATGTTGGTGTGCATCATATTGACCGCAGTTATGAGGTTGGCAATAATTTTTTCTTGCGGGTGAATCCGCATAAGAGTTCGATAAAGTTTGGAAATGGTGCTAAACTCTCTCCAATTTTTGTGGGACCTTTCAAAGTTGTAGAAAGGAAAATACCCATGGTTTACCGACTAGCCTTACCTGATTCTTTGAGGCATATTAATGATGTGTTTCATGTATCAGTTTTGCGACATTATATTTTAGATCTATCACATGTTATTATTAAGCCCTAATTCGTGGCACATTACCCCTTAATTTGTCCATATTACATTAGTAATGTTATTTTATTTATGTCGGCTTGGATCCATTAGTTGTAATTGCACCTCCTAGTCTGCTATATATATCAAGGAGACGTTTTCATTTGGAATCATCTTTTAATTTTGAATTCATATGATGTATAAGTAGGTTTCCCCCTCGAAGAGGATTATTATCTGAAATTACATATTTTTCAAAGAGTTGAGTACTTATTCTGAGGTTTTTATTCTATCTTGATATTTGGTTCTTAACATTTGATATTAGAGCTAGACAATCCTTGGTATTGGCTTCTTCAAAACAAGTCTTCTTGGAATATTCACTACAACTTATTTTCTGGAAAGTTTCAGGTTCTTTAATTTCTATGGTGTATATGAGACATGTAGATATAACTTGGGTCCAAATTTCAGATCTTGGTTCGCTATAGTTTTGGAGATACATTCTGTTCAAGTTAGGGTTTTCTACTAGCCCTGAAACTAGTCTGAAAAAAGTCTTCTTGGAATGTCCGCTCCCAATTTTTTTCAGCTTGGTTTCAAGTTCTAAAATTTTTACAATACGAATGAATAATAGTGAAGTATCTTGTGTACAAATTTCAGCCCTTATTAATTGTACTCAGAAAGTTGTTTCCAGAGGAAATTAGGGTTTCTAGCTGGTCCAAATTTCAGAATAAAACAAGTGTTCTTGGGAAAACTGGGATATCAGAAGCTACAGACATCCAAATTGAGTGAGACATATTCCATTGGTTAGGGTACGGACCGAAGTTTTACTGGTACTAATTTTAAGTTATGAGGTGAAGATAGTGACAGGTGGAAGTTTGCACAAGTTCTCTCTCCTAAAAGGGAAAAAAATCAACACATCTTGGGAAAGTTATCATAAAATTATATTGGAGAATCCAATCTTGGTCTAACATGTGGGGTTGGAAAGAAGACACATCAGGATACCTCAAGTAGATATTTTAGACTCAGAAGGGATGAAATTGTAGAGCTACAGCAGAAGAAAGGTCATCTAGCATAACAGTCTCTAAATCAGGGTTTTAAAAGGTGCTTTTTGTTTTTGGAAATTGGCATATATTTTGACTAGAAGATCCAATTGGGGTGATTCAAAAAGTGGAATAAAGTGGGATAAAAGGAGTATCACATAAATTTGGGAGAATCTTAGGTTTTTTTAGGTACATATGTATTTTGGTGTCTTTAAATGTAGGAGTTGTCGTTACTTTCCAACGCTGCAACCTGGGGACTATGTGGTTCTTCCATTTACCTTAAGTATATTGGAAGGCCCCTTTCGAGCGATTTCACATTATACAACACTACTACGGATTTTATCTCCCATGTACCTAGCGTATATCCGGAGACCCCCTAGAATCCTGAGACCAACTGAGTAAATCATTTGATCGTCTTGTTTCTATAGTACACCGACAACAACACTCAAGGAGATCACTCTCTAGTAACTGGGTAGTCGGATAGTACGACTAAGGGCATGGTCAACCCTCCTTAGTTAATTCCTTGAGATATTGGGTCGAGTACTATTGTTGGACCCCGCATGTATATTAGAGAGTTATAACACCTGACACTCCCTTATCTGTGAGGACCTTTGCTTACGCCAATTAGGAATTCCTACTTTGCAGTGATACTTGGCCAACATGTCACCAAAAAAGGGAACTTCTACACCAAATAAGACCTCATAAAGTCCTACTTGGACTCTTGATGAAGGTGAATAAATGCACAAGTACATAGATGATTTAAAAAAGATAAACTACAAAGGATGATGGATTCAACTGAAACTAAGCTGGAAGCAATGATGGATGGCTTAAAAGAGGAGATCATGGAAAGGTTGAAAATATTGCTAATAGAGAGGCCACATGAAAGTGGCAATGTATCCCATGAAATTCATGATAAAGACATAAGGAAGATGAATCAAGACTGGAGAAACTCCATCTTTAGGTTGAATACCAACCACTTTTCTAAGATTGATATGAGAAATTTTGATGGCAAGGTTCCAATCACATGGATACTCCAGATGGAGCAGTTCTTTGATCTACATGATGTTCCTCAAACATAAAAGGTACAAATTGTGTCCTTATATTTAGAACCTAATCAGTTTGTGTGGTATCAATGGCTTTGTTCTCACAAATCACTTGTCACTGGGACAATTTTCATAGAAGAAATCATAGCACACTATAAGGATACAAGAAGCAATACCTTCTTCAGCCAATTGATAAATCTCAAGCAAAAGGGTTCAGTTGTGGAGCACATTGAGAACTTCCAAAGATTGAATATAAAGGTAATAGATATTTCAGATGAGCACATGATTGATGTCTTCATAGGAACTTTAAAGGATAACATTCAACATGAGATTCTCCTTTGGGAACCCAAATCATTGGAGAATGCATTCAGGGTGGTGAGAAATGTTGAAAGTAAAAATTTGGCTATGGCTACTAGAAGGACCACCCCTAACATCTATCGAGAGAATAATGTTCCTTCTTCTAAACCACCTCAACCTACAAGGTTAACACATCAACAATTGGAGGAAAGAAAAGAAAAAGGTTTATGCTTTAATTGTGACAGCAAGTACAATAAGGGACATAAGTGTGGTGAGAAGAAATTATTATACATAGATTGTGGAGGAAGGAGAAAAAGAACAAGAACCATCACAATATCAAGGTGTAGAAGAGATTTATTCAAAAGAGATGACTCCAACCATTCATGCCATGCATTGGTTGGAATTAGCACTCCTCAAACCCTCAAGATCCAAGGATATATCAAAAAGAAAAAGGTAATAGTGTTAATTGATTCTGGTAGTACTAATAATTTCATTCACTGCAAATTAGACAAAGCTCTCAATTGCTTTATATATCCAGTGCCATAGTTTCAAGTAATGATTGCAAATGGAGGAACTATCAATTGCTCAGGAAAATGCCATAAGATCAATCTTATTATGGGGGAATATGTAATGAATATTCCAATGATTGATATACCCACGGGTGGTGTTGATGTCGTACTAGGGGTCTAAAGGTTACAATCATTGGGAACCATGGATTTTAATTTTCAAGAAATTTTCATGAAATTTTCATTAAAAGAAAACTAATTTGAGTTAAAGGGTATCACAGGGAAACCTAGTAAGGTGGTAAGCTCTAATGGTGATCCGGATTTTATGAGTAGAACGAAATGAATACAGATTATTAAAAGATGTTTAACACGGAATAACAAAGATACAATAAAATTGGTTTTCTATTCAATAAGGAAATAAGTTGAAACTGTAAAATGCAGTGGAAAACAAGTTTGTTGAAATGGTGGTGGCTTATCTCTGAGAAGAGATGTGACGGTTGAACTCATTCATAAGAAGATGATTACAATGAGGCTCTGGAGGAATTTTTACAATAAACAGGAATTTCAAAAACCCTAGACATCCAAAAACTTAACCCTAGGAGATGAAGCGTCAAAAGTCATGTGGGCATCGTTTGGGTAAGTTAGTACATCAACTTCCTGGGGTCATAACTTCTGCATATGATCTTTGTTTTAGGCGCACAATAACTCATTGGAAAGGTATCGTCGAGGAGATTAATTTTGGGGGCTCAATTAGAACCTTTAGCTATCATTGAGAATCTATATCCCAAAAAACCTTCATTTAGGCCCTCAAAATGGCCCCAGAAATTAAAAACTACTAAAAATAGTAAATTGTCAAAATGGCCAGAAAACTGTTTTAAGCGAGTTGAAAAAGGTGGGTGGCCATCGATATAAACCTGGATCAATCCTCCCTCCTTTGGAAGCAATGGGCTCCATTGCGTTGAGTTCCCCCATCAGATGAGGAAATTTCTACTGAATTTGGCCCCTGGTGAGCCACTTGCCTTGGTGCAGGAGTTGCCCTGCTTTAACGACTCGATAAAGTTGGATCCTTTGTTGTCGAGTGCCCTTGATCTGTCTGTCCACAATCTGATCATTGGATTCCTTTTGCATGCAGTCATGGTTGAGCTCTGTTGGTGTCAACTTCTCTGTTATCTCTAAGTGTCCAATAATGGCGAGAAATATGGTCGAAGGAGAGCCACGTTGAAGATTGGGTGCAGGCCAAGGAAAGAGGGAATGTTGAACTCAAAATAATTGTCACCCACAGCCTTGTTGATGGTGTACGACCCATAACGGAGTGGACGAAGCTTCTGATGGGATCCTGTAAGGCGTTCTTTCTGCAAGTGAAACCAAACTTTGTCTCCCACCTGAAACTTTTGTGGCACCCAATGTTGATCATGGTGATGTTTGTACTCGACATTAGACTTATGTAGAATATCTTGAACCTGTTGGCAGATGTGCTAGACCCGCTTAATGAATCGGGTGAATTTTTCAGCTTCCGGTGGAGCAGGGGACAAGTTGGTCGAGGTTTTCACCAGGGGTAGTGCAACATCCATGGGGCCCAATGGTTGGAATCCCAACCCCACCAGAAGGGGTTGTGGCCAGTTAAGCTATGCAGAGCTCGGTTGTAGCTATGTTGGACATAGGGAAGACTCTCATCCCATGTGCGGGGGTGTTTTGAATTGTACATGTGCAGGATATGTACGATCATCAGATTGACGACATCAGTTTCGCCATCTGTCTAGGGGTGGAAGGCAATGGATTTGGTGAGTTTGGTATCCAGCAGTCAGACCAGAGGCTCGACCAAAATGTGTTGAGGAACCGACTATCAGGGTATGAGATAATGGTTTGTGGGATCCCAAAATGTACCCATACTTGTTCAAATAAGAGCTTGGTAGTGGATTTTGTTGTGATGTTCTTCTTGCAGGCGGCTAGAATCCTCATCTTGGAAAAGCGATCAACAACCACAAAAACACAGAAATTTCTTCTCTTGGTGGACGGGAGGCCTGACATGTAGTCCATTGAGATGGATTCCCACGGCCTGTCAGGAGTAGGAAGAGGGGTGTACATGCCCTGTTTCTTGGTGGTAGATTGGGCAATAGAACAGGCAGTGCAAGATCCAATATACTTGCCGACATCCTGTCGAAGTTTCGGTCAGTAGAAATGTTTCTACAGCACTGCCACTATTTTTTCGACGCCAAAGTGTCTTGGCACCTGACTGTAGTGAGCCTCCCAAATCAGTTTCGTGCACTCTCTTTATGGAATGCAGAGATGGCCCAGATGGCACAACAACTCGTCTTGAAGATGGAAATTAGCGACCACTGAGTTGTTGCCCAACATTTGGTAGGTGGTGGAGAAGTCAGGGTCTGTCTCATAGAGGTGGGGCCATCCGGATGTCTCATGGCCCCAAGAGTCTAGCACTGTGGTGAGTATCGTGACTGAAGGTCGACTGAGGCAATCAGCAACTCAGTTGGTACTTTTTTATATATACTTGATGTTGATGTGGCACTGTTGTAAGTATGTGGACCACTTCTGATGGCGGTCATTCTGCAATTTTCCTTGGGTCTGCATGAACTATAGTGGCTTGTGATCAATGTGGATGATTGTCTCCTTCCCAAGAATGTAATGTCTCCACTGGCGGGCAGGCTTGCACAATGGAGTACATTTCTTTGTTGTAAGTAGGGTACTTACGAAAATCATATGATAGTGTCTCACTATGATATGCCATGGGGTAACCTTGTTGAGTGAGAACGACGCCCACAACATATTATGAATCATCTATCTCGATCTCAAAGGGATGTTGCGGTTTTGGTAATGAAAGTACTATGGATGAGCACAAACCCTTCTTCAAGTCATCGAAGGCTTGTTGTTGGGGCAGGCCCCACACAAATTTTTCCTTACCACCACCCCTGGTTACTTGAATAAGGGCCCATGCGACATAAGAGAATGTCAACACAAACCTGTGATAGAAATTGACGAGGCCCAAGAAGCTCTGAATTTCAGTGTGTGGTTGGGGTTGGCCAGTCACGGATGCCCTGGATCTTGGCTGGATCCACATGTACACCATGTTGATCAACGATGTAGCCTAAGTAATGGACCATGTCCATGTCGAAGGAGCATTTTTCCAAGTTTTCATATAGTTTGTGTTGTCGCAGGGTGTGTAGAACCTGTTGAATATGTTGCAAGTGTTCCGCCCAAGTCTTGTTGTAGATGAGGATGTCATCCATATACACCACTACAAAAGTATTGGTGAAAGGTCGTATGATATCGTCCATCATCCTCATAAAATTTGTTGGAGCATTTGTCAAATCAAAGGGCATGACCAACGATTCAAAAAGACCTTATTTTGACTTGAAGGTGGTCTTCCATACATCTGTCTATTCTATTGGGACCTAGTGGTATCCAGACTTCAGATTAATCTTACTGAAGTATTTGGCCCCTGTGAGTTGATCAAGGAGGTCGTCGATTCGGGGAATCGGGTACCAGTTTCGGACTGTGATTTTATTCAGGGCCCGGTAATCAATGCAGAGTCGTCAGATCTCGTCTTTCTTCTGCACCAGCACGATTGGGCTCCCACAAGGCGATGATTTGGGATGTATGTGCCCCTTGTGGAGAAGTTATTGGATCTACCTCTTGATCTCCTCATTTTCTAACATAGATTGACGGTAGACTGGCCCATTGGGTAGCGGTGCACCTAGGGTCAAATCAATGGGATGCTTGACCTGGCAATGCAAAGGTACCCCAGTAGGAGAGGAGAAGATATCTGAGTATTCCTCCACGACCTTATCCACTTACTTCTGTTGTGTGGAGAGATCGTTCGCGGTGGCCCTGGATGTGGCTGCGATATTTCTCTCACTCTGAGAGTGAATCACGAAGAAGACAAATTTCTCAGTCTGAGAGATGACCTCCCTACATTGCTTAGCAGAGATCAAGGAAATAGCACTAGGAGGGACTGCCTCGGGTATCATGTACAATTTTCTGTTTAAAGTAATAATAACACTACGAGTCCTAGAGTCATATACAGCATGATGTTTCCATAAATAAGGTTGGCCTAAAATAACATTACAAACTTCGAGAGGAGAAACATCACAAAATACCTTGTCTTTGAAGGGCTTGATGTCGTACGACAGTCGACAGTGTTGGTTGACGTGAAGATCACATCCTTGGCGGAGCTATTCAATGGTGTAGGGTTGTGGGTGCAGCATTGTCGCCAGGGCTAGCTGCTTGACGACCTTTGCTGAGATGAAGTTCTTATGGCTATCGCCATCAACGATGAAGTGCAGTGAGGTGCTTTTTTCCCACATATGTGAATGGAAGAGGCGCTCTCCTTCTTCTGGATCATCTGGTTCACCAGGCTGGAGCTTGGTGGTAGCAATGGTATCACTGGGTTCCACATCAATGATTCTTCTTCCCCTTTCTGGTTCTGACTTAGAGTCAGAACCCACATCTTATTCAAAGGCTTTCACTTCGGCCACCAGCGACTACTTTGAGCAACAGTCAGCAGTGTTATGCCAAGGGCTCTTATGGAAGTCGCACCACTTCCCGGTGTCTTTCTTTGTCCTTCTGGTGTCCTTATTGGCTTGGACTGGTTGTCCTAATACTGTCCATATTTGATCTGTCATTTTTTCTATGGGTTGGGGCCACCACTTCCTGGTTTTTTCTGTGAGGGGTTCCCAGGCCCAAATTGCCACATCTTTTGTTTGAACTTCTGCTCGATTTTGACGACATATCGGTAGGTCGCGCTCAAGGACAAGATGTCCAGAAATTCCATTTTGGTCTGAATGTATCTATGTAGAGCACCGCGATACTTAAGCACCAGATGTCACTCTGAATCTTTGATACCCGACTTGGAGCGCAAGGTATGGAATATATTTGTGAACTCTGGCACTGCTTGG
>SNQJ01S0038266.1:30823-44256 GCA_010110895.2 Picea sitchensis | reverse complement strand
AAGTTTACACGTTTCTCTGTAACAGGTAGCACAGTTCTGAGCTTACTACTATCATGGCTCTGCGGAAAATGGCTAAAGCGGTTGGTGAAAGCACGAGCCAGAACACAGATGTCCTCTCGGACACATCGTCGAGAGTTGTAGATACCGTGAAAACCTGGACACAGGTATTTGATATCCTACAATACGAGCTAATTAACTGCCCAGAAGAGTCGAGCTCCGAGATGACCGAAACTCAGGCGACGAAGCTCAAATACATAGCTCAATGTTGTATAACGACATGATAGGTTGGGCCCTGGAGAACGTTGACGTCTCAACCAGGAGCATCCACAATTCACGAAAATTTGTTATTGGGTCTTTTCGACTGGAACATATATAGGTGATGTACAAATTATCCCCAGCTTTCAAATACAGTTACAATGCCACTTTATTAATAGATTTCAATGAATAAGAGTGCACGCAAGGTGGAAAGAATTACCCTGACTTAATCAAGAACTGGTGGGAACACCCTAAGAAGTTCAGAGCAGACACCCATGGAATATATGCCATTACATCATTAGATGCCCATCTAATGTATGTGGCCATGATGCTATGTAGACTTTTCGGGAAAGAAAACTCTGCTCACTTCCTTTTATCATGGGTACCAATCATGCATGAAGTTGCAGAAGGTTTTTCTTTAAATTGGGCCAAGATATTATCGGACAGTTTAGCCAAGGAAATCACAGAATATCAGTCATCAAAAGTCAAAGGGAAACCTGCCCCTTTCTACACGTCGGCATACATCATGGATGCCATTTGTTTTATGACGTTGTTTATTTTTATGAGATGGATCTAGACTCCGACCATCGTTGAGCCCATACATTTCTATCACTCCAAGTTGTGGGAGGATAAAGAAAAAGATTTCTTCTATGAAATCTGCAACTATGTGGTGGTGTCGATGCATATTTCTCTCTATGATTGCCCACCTCCCAGAATTTTAGACAAGATCATGACCAACCTAGGGAAAATAGTGAGTTGGTACTTTGAGGAACATTTCTCCTACATCAGGGTTTTTGGGTGTTCAGTTCCCTCACATGCTTTACCAAAGTTTATGCTAGATCGATCAGTGTGCCGATAGATATCCTATCAAACTATAACAGGAGGAATCAACAAAGAATTAAAAGCGGCACATAAAAAGGTATGGCCGACCTTCCCTTTACAAATTGGTATGTTCTCACTGTTTGATTTCGGCCACTCGAAAGTGGAGGTCGCAACCCTAGAAGACATTAAGTTGGTTGATATTGAGTTCAAGAAGCATGATCCCCACAAGATCGTGGCAAACCACCTAGATCTATATAATCTAAAGAGATACAAGCATGAAGATTCCCCACAGGATGAAATATTTCGGGGAGTAAGATCATACCAGGAGGTGTTGAGCATAGTCCAAACTCTGGCTCCAGATAAATTAGTCGAGTTCTACAATTTCCAAAAACACAAAATAAATATTTTACCTAAAGTCTTACAGGGAGAAACCCAAATACCTCCATCTACATAGGAAGTTGTGACTCTGGGTTTAGAAACAGGAAGTTCCAGTGGACAAGACACATAAGAGAGTTTGGAGAAAACTGATGTTTTGACATAGAAAGAAAATACTGCATTACCAAATTCTCCAAGTAATCAAACTAAAGCTCAAATTGAAGCTTTGTTAAAAAAGGGACAGGAAACACCACCATCCACACTAGATAAATCGGCTACTAACACAGCAGGGCAACAGCCATCCACCGAGATAGGTAGTCCTATCAGTCGGTAACACCTTTACAGTCCAGTCAGGGGAACCCAAATGCCGAAGTCGTATTTATAGAAGATCTTACTCCTATTTAGGCTAAAGAAATGCCCCCTTCCAACTTCTTTTTCAGCAAGAAGAGAAGGGCTATAGTTAAAAGAGAAATGCACCAAAAGGAGGGTGCCACTGTTAAAAGACGCAGAGTGTTGTATGATGGACAAGCCTTAGATGAGGCAAACTTCGCTATTGAAATGGCAGGCTCATTGGGGGCTTTTGCCACAGAAAATCGATGTTCAGTAGGGAATCTAGCGGAACAACTGAAATAGAAGAACTTGTTAGTGAAACAGTAGCAGAACCAAATAAACATTGTGGAACAGAGTGTAAAAAATAAGATGAACCAGGATTTTGATCAAATCAAAGCTTACGAGAGGCATCAAATTTAGCAGCTGCAAGCGAACATTGAGGAGTTTCAAAGGAATTCACAAGCTGATAGATAATTAGCCACTCAGCAAGAAGAATTGATCAAACAACTTCAGGCCAAGGTACATTTAGCTGAAGTTACAGAAGTGGAGGTGGCAACTTTCCAAGCTCAGGCATTGGAGGTGCACGAGAAGTTGGAATTAGCCCAACAAAACCTTTTTACGAAAGTGGAAGCTATTCAAAGTTGTTATCGAGTGGTAGACCTTTCTCTAAAAAACATTTAAATTAAGGAGAGAGAAGCCACAACATCTCGAGCCACGTTCCAAGAGGCCATTTTAATAGCAGCAAGGGATGAAATGGCAAAGATCCCTCGATTGTCTCTTTCAGAGCAAACTCGAGGTGACATAATCCTGAAAACATGGGAGACAAATCTGGCTGAAAGAAAAATATTAGCAAGGGAAATAAATAAGGCTTGTGACAAAGCATTGTCTTCACTCAATAAGGGGTTACTGGACGTTGAAATAGATAGTATCTCCAAGGCCCTGGGGCAAATTGACATAGCAAAAAATCAACTTAATGCTAAGAAAAGCATAGAAGAGGCTCGGATGACCATCCAGCAATTGAAACAAATTGACCTTATCCAGATTAACAAGTGGATAGTAAATCCTAGTTTATAGCTACAGACTAGATCTTTGAAAGCAAGGAAAATATAGGATAGGTTGCCTCATATAGAACAGAAGTTGTATATTTTCGAGGTGAATGACACAACAGAACCTTCTAGGTTAGTAGTGCAACTAGTAAGCAAATATGTCCAGTGTGTCGAACACGGGAAAGCTAGCACATATGGAAACAAATGAGACAACTTGCACCTACTATTGCCATGAGTCATGATCAGATGCTAGTTGTCTCTGAGCTCGAGGATATGAAGAAGAAACGTCCCTACCTACAAGCGAAGAGATAAAGTAAATGATTATGGGACCTTTCAGTTTGCATATTGTAATAATTATCATTTTAGTTTATGAAAAGTCTAATCGTTTCAGGTTTAGACCATTTTGTATAAATATCTAAATCAAAGACTTATTTCGGACTGCGTCTTGCGGGATGTAATAGAGAAAACTCTCCTTCTGTGAGCATTAATACAAGTGCAAACAGGGATTCCAACTTTTGTGCAGTTTGAGTTATGTTTTTCTCATGTATTTCATATCTCTAGCTTTCTTTATGTTATTCCTTGATAAGTGAGTGTTTGCAATTTAGTACTATTGCTATTGCAATCACATTAAACTGGTTATTTGATAAGCAAACAGTTTTTCCTTTGTATTCACTATAAGTAAATACAAGACTTGTGAGCTACTTGGATCATTGTATCTCATATCCTTTCAAGGGTCCATTATTTATTTTCGTCTAATGTGAACAAGGTAAGATTCATCTTCCATTGATGCCTCATTTTGCTTCACATTTTTGTAAGTTTCTCCCACATCATCTGATTATATAAATCGACTCAGACAACAAATTATGGCCTCTGTCCTGCTCTGTCATTAATTTCATTTGAGGATTAATTCTTATATAACTAACGGAAGAAAAAACACCTTTTAAAAACATTCCTTTATATTTTTTATGCCTGACATTATTCTTTGAGCCTTAAGTTTAATCTCAGGAACAACACTATTCAATAAGCAAATAATCTGAAACTGTAAAATGCAGTGGAAAACAAGCTTGTTGGAATGGTGGTGGCTTATCTCTGAGAAGAGATGTGACGGTTGCGCTCATTCGCAAGAAGATGATTACAATGAGTCTTTGAAGGCCTTTTTATAATAAACAAGAATTTCAAAAACCCTATAAATCCAAAAACCTAACCCTAGGAGATGAAGCGTCAAAAGTCATGTGGGCCTTGTTTGGGTAAGTTAGTACATCAACTTCCCGGGGTCGTAACTTTTGCATACGATCTTCATTTTAGGCGCACGATAGCTCGTTGGAAAGGTATCGTCAAGGAGATTTATTTTTGAGGCTCATTCAAAGCATTCAGCTATCATTGAGAAGCTCTATCCCAAAAAACCTTCATTTAGGCCCTCAAAATGGCCCTGGAAGTTAAAAACTGTTAAAAATAGTAAATTGCCAAAATGGTCAGAAAATTGTTTTGAGTGAGTTGGAAAAGGTGGGTGGCCACCGATATCCACCTGGATCAAATGACATGACAAAATTGTTGAAAAGGGGGCATCAGGGTGTAATTGTACAACTATGTTCACTAGATGTTCAAACATCTAAACCATCTATTCCCCTAGATCTCCAAGGGATCATTGATAAGCATTCCAAAGTATTTGAAGATATTCTCAGAGGTCCTCCACCCACTCATTATCATTATCATGCCATTCACTTAATTCCTGGGATTTCTCCTCCTAACATCAGGCCTTACAGATACCCTTATGCCCAGAAGAGTGAAATTGAGCATATGTTTGAAGAAATGTTAGAGGCTGGAATTGTTACACATAGTCAAAGTTCTTAATCTACACTGGTGGTAATGGTACTCAAGAAAGAGGGTTCATGGCATATGTGTCCATATTATATAGATCTCAACAAGAATACCATTAAATATAAGTTTCCCATTCCAGTTATCGATGAATTGTTAGATGAACTACATGGAGCAATCTACTTCACAGAGTTGGATCTTCGTTCAGAGTATCATCAGATTAGAATGAAGGAAGAAGATATCTCAAAAAAAACATTCAGAATTCATGAAGGCCATTATGAATTTTTGGTCATGCCTTTTGGCCTTACGAATACACATTCCACATTCCAAAGGCTGATGAATTCCATTTTCAAGCCCTTCCTTCGAAAATTTATGTTAGTATTTTTTGATGATATACTAATCTATAGAAAGTCTTGGGAAGATCATGTTCGACATGTTGACAGGGTGCTACAACTACTAAAGGAGAAACAACCATATCCCAAACTGTCCAAATGTTTCTTTGGGGTGAAGGAGGTAAAGTATTTTGGTCATATTGTATCTCATGAAGGTGTCAAGGTAGACCCTAAAAAGGTTAAAGCCATGATGGATTGGTTGATTCCCAAAACATTGAAGAATCTTAGAGGATTTTTTGGTTTGACAGGTTACTACCGCAAGTTTGTTCATAACTATGGAAAAATAGCAAAACCTTTAAATGCATTAACTAAGAAGGATGCATTTTCATGGACTCCAGAGGCAACTCAAGTTTTCGACCAACTTAAATAGGCAATGTGAAAAGCTCATGTCTTGACCACACCAGACTTCACAAAAACCTTTATTGTGTAATGTGATGCCTCGTGAAATGGAATCGGTGTTGTTCTAATGCAAGAAGGAAGGCCCCTTGCTTTTGAAAGTCGACCACTCAAGGGAAAGGACTTACACTAACAAATTTATGAGAAGGAAGTGATGGAAATACTACATGCATTGAAGCAATGGTTCCCTTACCTAATAGGTAGGCACTTCAAGGTCAAAACAGATCATGACAGTCTTAAATACTTCTTGGAACAAAGACTATCTTCAAAATAGCAACAAAAATGGGTAACCAAGATGTTGGGTTATGTTTTGAGATCATCTACAAAAAGGGGAAGCAAAATGTTGTGGAAAATGCACTCTCAAAAAATGATGAATATGTTGGGGCATTTCTCTGTGCTATCTCTATCATCCAACCTAATTGGATAACAAAAACAAGGGATGAATGGAAGAATGACGAAGAAGTGTAGACTCTCATTCAAATATTGCAACAGGATTACAGTGCATCTGATACATTTACATGGGAAAATGATTCACTATGGTACAAATATCACTTGTATTTATGTAAGAACTCCTGACTCAAACAAAAGGTACTTTTGGAATTGCACACCTCTCTGGTAGGAGGGCACTCAAGATTTTTTAAAACCTATCACAGGGTCATGAGGGAATTTTTGGGGGATGGCCTTAAAACTGATGTTCAAAGGTTTGTGGTAGAATGTTTGGTTTTCTAACAAAATAAGGTGGAAACAGTTAAGACCCCAGGTGGTAGAATGTTTGGTTTTCTAACAAAATAAGGTGGAAACAGTTAAGACCCCAGGTATTTTACAACCATTAGTCATTCCAAGTCAGCGTTGGAAGGAGGTTTCCATGGATTTTATCAGAGGGTTACCAAAATCTAAAGGAAAGAGTGTCATCATGGTGATTGTTGATAAACTTACCAAGTACGCACACTTTTGTGCACTCTCTCATCCTTTCAAATCCAGTACAGTTTCTATCGCATTCATGGAGACAGTTCAAAAGCTACATGGAAGCCAAAAGATTATTGTAAGTGATAGATATCCCATCTTCATTGGACATTTTTGGACATAATTATTTTCTTCTTTAGGTACTCAATTGGCTCATAGTTCATCTTATCATCCTCAAACTGATGGACAAACTAACATAGTGAAAAAATGTATGCAATGATACCTTCGTTGCTTTGTCTCTGATAAACAAACACAATGGTTCAAGTGGTTACCCTTGGCAGAATGGTGGTATAACACTTCCTTTCATACTGTAACAAAAATGACACCATTTATGGTGCCTTATGGATATCATCCACGATCCATCACTTCTTCTCTAAAAGAAAAATCTAAGGTTCAAGCAGTGGAAGATCACATCAAGCATCAACAACAAGTTCTCCAACTCTCAAAGGAAAACTTAACCATGGCACAAAATCACATGAAACAACAAGCAAATAAGAATCGTAGTGAAAGAAGTTTTGAAGTAGGTGATTGGGTATTTTTAAGACTACAACCATACAAACAAATGTCCCTCGAGCAAGCTAAGAAGGATAATAAATTATCACCAAAGTATTATGACCCTTATAAGGTGTTGCAAAAGATTGGTACTATGGCATACAAATTGGATCTTCCTGCATCTTCGCGAGTACAACCTGTTTTCCATGTTTCATGCTTAAAAAAGGTTATAGGTGGCAAGATCTTAGTTCAAACTTTATTTCCAGAACTTGATGAGGAAGTAAAAATCATATTGGAGCATGAAGTTATCACTGACACAAGAATTTGCTAGCTAAGGAATAAATCAATTTCATAGTATATCATTAAGTGGAAGAAAATACCAGCGGAAGATTCCACATGGGAAGATGAGTCTTTTATACAGAAGAACTCAAAACTACTCAAGTGTTGATGACAACACTTGTCTGAAGGGGAGGGGCATGGTAAGCCCTAATTCATGGCACATTACCCCTTAATTGGGGCATATTACAATAGTATTGTTATTTTATTTATGTTGGCTTGGGTCCATTAGTTGTAATTGTACCTCCTAGTCTCCTATATATACCAAGGAGACTTTTTCATTTGGAATCATATTTTAATTGTGAATTCATATGATGTATAAGGAGGTTTCCCCCTCAAAGAGGCTTATTATTTGAAATTCTCTCTTTGTCAAGGCGTTAAGTACTTATTCTGAGGTTTTTGATCTATTTTGATATTTGGTTCTTAACAATTATTGACTTGAGTTCATTGCAGGTATCGAACGAGGGTGCTCTCATGGCGGATTCAATCTGCGTATTGGACCATCGCACTCAAAAAATGCAGCATCGAATGGTTGATCAGATCAAGGTCTAGTGGGACAGTTATAGTCCTCATTATGCTACATGGGACGACGCATATGAGATGTGTCATCAATTTCCATGTTTATTTTGATAGATGGATATATAGATTAGTATCAACTGCATTTCTTGCTTTCAATGTTAGATTGTACAAACTTCAGGACAAAATTTAAAACAAGAGGGGGTGTATGTAACATTCAGTTCCACTAATCACATTTCCTACACTGACTTATTCTTTGAGGACACTTGTGAGCAAGTGATCCGATTAAAACATGGTACATTATGATTATCACTTTGGTTTGTGTGCTTATGCTATGATTATGTTTTGAAAGTTGATATGTTATTTATATTGATGTATATCATTGACATGTATTATCATGAATTTTCTTGAGTGTGCAGGAAACGTGACATATTGAGGATGCTAATAGCATTGATAGACTTCCTTGGACTTTGGATTGAGTCAGGGAGTGGACTTTTACTTTGGTTTGAGTACTTGATTTATACACATATATTATTGATGATGATTTCAGTATGGATTTCATGTATATGAATTATTAATAATGTCTTTGTCAGTGGATGCAGGCATGGTGATGCTTGCTAATCCGACTCACATATGGAGTAAAGGGGTCATACACATATATCAGATGGATGAGAAAGAGGTGTGGAATCATCCATGTCACATCCTACTAGCACTCACGTCGTGACCTGAATTCAAGGTATATAACTACCTTGTTCAGAGAGGTTCACGGTGTTGTGAGAGAAGACTGAGATAGTCGCTCACAAGGATTTATGAGGGGTGGGAAATAAGGAAGATTCAATATTCCTTAGTAATCCCTTAGTCTCACACAAGGTCGAAAAGTGGAGTATTGACTCCAAGCATTGGACAACTTCCAAACTAGTCAATGGCGAGTGGCACCCTTCGAGCACGGAGGTGCGTCTTGAAGGGAACGTCGCATGTATAAATTTTGAGTTAATAAAAATATAGAAGACCTTAGGAAATAAAATGAATACTAGATTTTGTTAGAGAAGAGAATACAAATTTTTAAATTATAAACCAAAAAACATAACCAAAAGTCTAAGTCTAGATGTTTTGACTAAATAAAATTATAAGATGGGTTTAAGGGAATTTTATTCTAAATAAACACTAGTTGATCTAGGAGGATCTTGATGGCCATCCACCTTGTCCAGCTGGCTCAAAATAGTTTTTTTGACAACATACTATTTTTAGCAGTTTTTCGGTTCCCAAACTTCTGGGGCCATTTTGAGGGCATAAACGACATTTTTTCACGATCAAGCACCTCAATGACATCGAAAGGATCTCATTAATCCATCTAAATGAAGCTCCTCGTCAATGTATTTCCAACAAGCTATTGTGCGGCCTAAACGAAGATCGCAGAGTGATCCAAGAATGCCTCATCATGTGGAGAGATTTGCCAACAGAAGATGTCATGTGGGAAGGCGACTAGATCTTGCACCATCCTAACTTGAAGTTGCTTGAGGACAAGAAATCTTGGGAAGGGAGAACTGTAATGTCCATTTTCAAATGATCTCTCCAAGAGATTGATGTAATAGCCTAAGTGATTCCCATAGGCTATAGTCAGCAGAAAAATAAAATTATTTAATTATTTAATGTCAGCGAGGCAGAAAATTAATTTTTTTAAAGTGACATTGAATAATTAAATGAAAAGGTGTTTTAAGTAACTTTGACGTTATAAATCTCTCCAGAATATTGACGTAATACTCTAAGTGATTCTCGTAGGCTATAGTAAGCAAAAAAATGGAATTAATTAATTATTTAATGTCATCGGGGTGGAAAAGTAATGTTTTTAAAGTGACATTGAGTAATTAAAGGAAAAGGTGTTTTAAGTGACTTTGAGCTTATAAATCTCTCTGGGAGATTAACGTGATAGCCTAAGTAATTCTCGTAGGCTATAGTCAGCAAAAAAATGGAATTAATTAATTATTTAATGTCAACGGAGTGGAAAAGTAATTTTTTTTAAAGTGAGAATAAGTAATTAAAGGAAAAGGTGTTTTAAGTGACTTTGAGCTTATAAAGTCATTTTACTTTATTAAAAAAGGTAAAATGATCAACAAAATGATGAATGAGGAATTAAAAGAGGAATGAGAGTGCTCTCTCTTATTATGCATTGTTATTTTCTAAAAACGAATTCCATGAGCTCTTGTGGCTTTTGGCTCTTTGAGCAAAAAACCCTAGAGAAGAAGATTGGTTTCGATGGTGAGACCATACACCCTAGTTGTTCGTATAGAGAAGATCACTCAGATCTTTTCATTGTGTTTCATTGTGACGAATTTTATCACCTTTGTGGCTGATTTTTTCCACTTGTGGTTAAGTTTATCATTCCGACGGCGAGGTTTTATCATTTAGTGGTTGAGTTTGTTTGTAGGAGGGTCAAGTTCTATTGAAGAGGCCAAGTTTCATATTGTTGGGTCAATTTGTGAATGAAGGGGTGATTTCTTCACTAGTTGGTCGAGTTTCTACTGCTAGACGAGTTTTTCTTAAGGTTGGACCGAGCTCTCTTGTTGTAGGTTGATTCTCTTGACAAAGGGGTTGATTTCTCCATTGTGTGAGTCAATCTCAGTTTGAAAGGTCAAGTTATGGGTTATTGGGGCCACAAGCATTGTGGAGGAGCCGAGTTTATGTGTGTTGGACGAGTTTCTATGGAGAAAGGCCAAGTATTCTCATTCAAAGGTCGAGTTCTTCATTTCTGGGCGGATTTTGAGAGCGGAAGGTCAATATCCTCTTGTTGGGAGAGTTATCTCCTTTACTGGATCGATTTTTGTATTCCTGTAGTTGAGTTTTGTTGTGGGGAGGATTGTTGTTCTATCATCTGTCAACTTGCTACAAGCAAATCACTCCTACAAACTTCAATCTATCTTACAAGATGTTGTGTATTTCTCATACCAACAAACAACCACTTTAATTAATGAATTGTTGGGCACACTGATCACACTGAGAGTGGGGGTGAATCAGTGTGAGGGTTATTTTTACACTTCTCACAAAACTTTAGTTAACAATCACCATTCACAACATCATTACTTATTAATTACAGTCATACTTAGTTTCTTTCATGTAAATATATCTCAATTACACACATTAACAATAAAGAGATATGCACCATCACAATAAAGAACACAAGGAACACCAGATATATGTATAAGTTTTTATTGTATTACAGACTACAATCCTTGGGTTTTATCAGCACCAACTCTCAATGCAAGACCCGGCTTGTGTATCTCAACACTAACCGAGATGTGAGGAATCCAACCCTCAAGTACAAGACCCAGCTTTTAGACAGAAAGAAATCTATCAAACTGTACCAACAGTCTATACCAATACAAGTGCATCAACTATGCACAACCTGTCACCTCAACCTGTCTCATCAATATCATCATCCAAATGTGATCACAGACCTGCAAACCTTCCTTAACTTCAACAACAAGAAACTAGCATTTTCATCAAACTTTACTTTAGTCTCACATGACTAATTTCGGATTAGTCAACAACCCTAACTTGCAAAAATCATAACTATGAACAAAGTTACCAACTTAAAGAGAACTGTGACCTCAAAACAAGAACTCTAGCCCAAAAATATGATATTTTTTGGTAAAAAACACAAAATAAACCCCCAAATCAAAAAGTGTTGCTACCGGTAGCACCTTTTTTTCAAAGGTGGTTAAAATTGGGACTTGTTTGAAACCATGCCCTTGACATTATGAACAGAACCCTGACAGAACCATGAAATTGACCCTCAAATCAAAAAGTGGTGCTACCAGTAGCACCACTTTTTTTTTTGAGCTAAAACTATGACCTAATTGAAACTGTGGCCTTGACTACTGTCACCACTCTTTTTTTTTTGAGTTAAAACTATGGCCTAATTGAAATTTTGGCCTTGACCATTGACACCACTTTTTTTTTAGTTAAAAGTATGACCTAATTAACACTATAGCCTTGACCACTAACACCACTTTTATTTTTGAGTTAAAACTATGATCTAATTGACATTGTGGCCTTGACCACTGACACCAATTTTTTTTTTTTTACTTAAAACTATGACCTAATTGAAAATGTGGCTTTGACCACCGACACCATCGCAAAAAAAATAAAAAATGAAATAGAAAATTGACTCTTAAATATAAGTGTTATATCTTGATAATTTTAAAAGTGCGGAAGCAAGTAGGCAACTTAATTCTTTTTTTTTTGTCTATCCAGTTCAAGTTCCTACTCCATCACACTCACTCTCTTTTTTTTGAGTTAAAACTATGGCCTATAATTTCGAAATTTTGGCCCTAATTCATTGACACCACTTTTTTTAAGCTAAAAAGTATGACCTAATTAACACTATAGCCTTGACCACTAACACCACTTTTTTTTTTTTTTTTTGAGTTAAAACTATGATCTAATTGACATTGTGGCCTTGACCAATCTATTACCCTCAATTTTTTTTTTTTACTCTAAAACTATGACCTAATTGAAAATGTGGCTTTGACCACCGACACTATCGCAAGAAAATAAAAATGAAGAAAAATTGACTCTTAAATATGGCATCTTGATAATTTATATATCATTTTATTTTATTTTATTAAATAATTGAATTGGAAAAAAAAATACCCTCAAAACAAATTCTTTAATTTAATGATTTTTTTAATGGAGCTGGCTAAAACCTCCACGTAATTACTGCCACCTAATACATCGACAATATAATATCATATTCGTGAAATGCATTTAATTCTTTTAACAACTTTACAGCTTCTCCCACCACATATCCTCCAAATCCGGCTCCTGCGGGTGGACCACCTGCTTCCACACAATCAACCCATCCATAACCCTTGTGAATTACAACTTCAGGGAAAATATCATCAGAGTGATAATCCTTGTATTGTAAAGTATATATAATTGTAGGTATTAGAAATCCTGTAAGAGTAAAAGTACTATCGTGTTTGGGATCACACCCAATCTGTAACACTTTTTGACCACGTCTCGCTAGGGCGATTGAGATATTACAACTAGCCATTGATTTACCGATTCTGCCTTTCCCGTAAACTGCTATTTTCACCCGCCAATCCTCCTTTATCTAAATCTAAAAGTTCTCTTTCTTTTTATTAAAAGGTTCTATATAATCGAATTATTACTTTTGAAATTAATAAAGAGAAAAATATTGTGTTGAAAAATCATGAAAATTACATTTTTTTAATAAAAAAAAAAATTAAATGACATAAAATCTAAAATTTTCGGAGCAAATTTTTTTAAAAATAGCACTTTAAACATAAGATTTAAAGAAAAAAAATTGAAAAAAAAATACTTTCATAAGACAAATTAAAAAAAAAAAAAATTAAAAACAATAAAAAAAAACTAAAACTAAAATACACTTTAGAAAATATAAAAATAAAAATATGAAAACTAAAAAAATATTAAAATAAAGTAAACTAAACTAACCTAAATGCATACTAAATTAAATTTTAAAACTTAAAAAATATTTTTAAATTAAATTTTAAAACTTAAAAAAAAAAATAAGTTTAAAACTTAAAAAATAATTTTGAAATTTTAAAAATTAAAGAAGCATTGCCCCTACAATCAATTTGAGAAATAGTTCTGAAATGATTTCAAGTGTGGATAGTCTCCAACAAAATTTATTTTTAATCATGGAGCATGCTTT
>SNQJ01S0038266.1:4899-25730 GCA_010110895.2 Picea sitchensis | reverse complement strand
TTTGTTTTTTTCTTAATTTTATTTTTTTAATTTTTTGTTTATCTTTAAAATATTTAATTTTAATTTTTTAATTTGTTTTTTTTAAGTTTTATTTTTTGAGTTTTAAAATTTAGGTTAGTTTAGTATGATTTTAGGTTAGTATAGGTTATTTTTTTAATTTTTTTAATTTAGTTTAGTTTTCATATTTTTATTTTTATTTTTATTTTTATTTTTATGTAAAGTGTATTTTAGTTTTTGTTTTTTTAATTTTATTTTTTTTGGATGGTTTTTTAACAAATTTTTTTTTAATTTGTATATTTTTTTGGTTTTTTTTTTCAATTTTTTTCTTTAAATTTTATAATTAAAGTGTTATTTTTATTCTTTTTCCCCTTAAAATTTTTGATTTTATGTTCATTTAAAAAAAAATAAAAAAAAATTACATTTTTCAACATAAATTGTGTTTTTTTTTCATAATTTTCAGAAAAAAAAATATGTTTTTCATTAAATTAAAGAATTTGTAAGGGTATTTTGTTTCTCAATTCAATTATTTTCTTAAAGAATTTGTAAAGGTATTTTGTTTCTCAATTCAATTATTTTCTTAATGTAAATTATTTAATAAAATAAAATTAATTGATATGTAAATTATCAAGTTATAACACTTTATATTTAAGAGTCGATTTTTAGTTTTTTTTGGGGGGGTGGTGTTGATGGTCAAGGCCACAATTTCAATTAGGTCATAGTTTTAAGTCAGAAAAAAAAAATTGTGTTAGTGGTCAAGGCCACAGTGTCAATTAGGTCATAGTTTTAACTCAAAAAAAAAGTGGTGCAAGTTGTCAATGCCACAATGTCACTTAGGTCATAATTTTAACTCAAAAAAAAAATGGTGCCACTGGTAGCATCACTTTTCGATTTGAAGGTCAATTTCATGGTTTTGTCAGGGTTTTGCTCGTAATGTCAAGGGCACGGTTTCAAACAAGTCCCAATTTTAACCACCTCCAAGAAAATGGTGCTACCGGTAGCACCACTTTTTGAAACAGGGGTAAAAATGTGACTCTTAAAAAAACAAAAACTCTGGAGAGTTCTTGTTAAGTTGGTAACTATGTTTATGTACATGTAATGAATAAGGGTATGAAAATGGTACGCAATGTTCTTCAATGTTTTGTCTACAATTCCTCTAGTTTCCACTTCTTGGAACCTCCCAGAAAAAGAGTTATACCAAAAATGGCATACCTTGTTGAATTTTGGCTTATTCTATAAAGTGCACTTGTAAATCATGCCCCGCATGGAATGTTTGTTGTATGGATCTGGAAATTTTATACAACATACTATAGACTGTACTCTAACCAATACATTTGGTCTTACTGGATTTGTATTTGTTTTGAAGAAGTTATGATTTTTTTACCCGAAACACATGTTTTAGACTAGTTTCAGGACTGACCACAAACTCTATTTTCCCCAGAGTGTAACTCCCAAAATACAATGACCCACATGCTGAAATTTTTATCACAATTACTTGGATATGTTGTCTCAACAACCTCCATATTTCCTTGTTTGAATCATTCTAGAAAACAAGTTATTGTGAAAATGGTGAAATGACATGTAAATAACATACTTTAGAAAGCATCATCAAAAGACTATCATCCATTGAATTTCACCCTTCTTTACTTCGTCTTCCCTCTGAAATTATTCTTACATCTCCTTTGGCTACCTCAGTCACTTGTAGATATTCAATCTGTTCAATGGATACTAATGGAAGACCATTGCTCTCTTATTTATACTCTCCAAGTAGCTTCCTCTAGAAGTATCCACTTAACCACTTTGTCCACTTAACTTAACCACTTGTCACAAATAGTAAGTTCTTCACTCCTAGTTGCAACTAACTTTATTATTTAATTATTATTTTTTGCAACTACTTTGACTTATCCATAAATATTAAACTCACAATTTCTTGTTGCAACCACTTTATTATTTAAATAATTTCTCTTTGCAACCACTTTGACTACTTTATTATTTAAATAATTTATCCACAAATAGTAAACTCTCCAATTATAGTTGCAACTAATTTATTTTTAATTGTTTTATTTTTGCGACCACTTAACCCATGACTAACCACTTTGACTAATTAACTTCTTCTATGAGCTTCTAGAATAATTTGACTTCTTTGACCTTCTAGAGGCTTCTAGATAACTCATGAGGGTTCTTCAACTTCACATGGCCATAACTCTCTAACCATGAGGAGTTATGTGACGTTCCACATATCACTGGAAACAGCATGACGTATATTATCCATATGGGATAGTTTATCCTACAAATTCATTGATATTCAATACATTATTCCTTAATCAAACTTGGGTTCCCTAACCACATTGTTGGGCTACCTACCCCCACTAGTTTCAGTCGAAAAAATAGCTTTTAATTATGTATATGAAGAAGCAGTTGATCCAGTGAAACCAACATCACCTATTGAACCAACAGAGTAAGCAGCAAAGACAATAACAGAGGGAGCAAGGGCAACAGAAGGTGAGAGCTATTCATTTAGTTCATTCGGTCAAGTGTTGGTTCAAGGCAAGCAACTGGGAAAACTATAGGATCTTCAATTTGTTATCTCCTTTGCTCCCATGCATGCACCTATACAAACCCTATTAGTTACTCGATCTGAGCCACTCGCCCAGAACTTAGATATCACTCAAGGTTGTTGCCAAAGCCCGTTACGCCCAAGAAATAACTAACCATTTGGACTTCACAAAGTGTCTTCCCGTGAGGGCTTTCACCATAAGGGGACCACTTTGATAACTTTATCCAAGAGCGCCTTCTCGTGAGGGATTTCACCATAAGGGGACCACTTTGGAGTTTATCCATTTGGTTATTCCTATCAACCATGACAAGACAACAATGACCAACATTTACATCATCCCGTCTGTACATCAATCCATGACAATACATCACTATGACACCACTTGACATCTTTGACATCAGTTACATCTATGACAACATAGGCCATCAATCAATACATCAATGATACTATGACAAGACATCAACTCTTTGACATCAATGACAACATAATGCAACATGAACATGTCAGGAAATTGTTTATCTGTTGGTTGTAAAGATTTAACTAATTCTTTCATGCCAAAATGTTTTAGGAGTTGTTCGACATCCAATGTCACTAAGAAGCTCATGAAAATTTATTTTTAATTTTGCAATATTTATTTTATTTTTCTAACTCACAAAAATAAAAATAAAAAGATAGTTTTGACATTTAAACTTGGGTTAATGATTTCTACATAGTAATTCAACTACCTATTCATTTCTCCATATAGTCTCTTTAAACATAATTATGATAATTCTTTTCATAACTTAATAATAACCTAGAAGGCTGAAGGGCATCTTTTGGACTAACCTATAATGTCTCTTTAAACATAATTATGATAATTCTTTTCATAACTTGATAATAACCTAGAAGGTTGAAGGGCATCTGGACCAACCTCTAATGGTTTAAACAAAAGGGCATCCTTTGTGACTAATCTTTAATGGTTTAAACAAGACACTATATTTCTAATCTAACATTTTTTTTAGCCTCAAGTGATTTTTATTAATGTTTAAAGTAATGATATTGATGGAAAAACATAAGTAGGAATTAAACAATCTCACATCAACCCAAAAAATAAGTAGGAATTAAACAATCTCACATCAACCAAAAAAATATTTATATTTATGCAAATTAGTTCAGTTAGATTTCTGTCTTCTATGAATTCGAATTTTGATAGCAAGTTAATCACAGGGAATTTTTAGTCACAAGAGTGAAATTGGATGCAAGAATGCACAAACTCCGATGAAGAAATTTGACCAAGTGGTCCTTAATGTTTTAAAAGCTACTCATGAATATTTTGGAAATATCCCAATTTACTCTTTGAAGTGTGCCACTACAACTTGCTTTCATCACAGGGAAAAGCTTATAGGATAAATCCATAATATCACCAACGGCACTGGTCCTTTGTTTCAAGGATATTTTGTAAGGGCCCCAAATTCAAGCTTGGGAATGCCCATAAAAATACTGATGCCAGTAACTAAAAATCTTTCATCTTGGAGAAAGTGGGATGATCGCATTTTGTTACCGGGGGAGCTCCAAGGAAAGTCCTCGTTGCACTAAACTCTTGATGTTTACTGGTTGATGTTTACTGGGATGTTCAAGGGTGATTCTAAGGAATTCCCAGACATAGTATTAAGGAGCAGGCTTGAAATTTGACGTCCTACAGGACATTTTTTTGGTTTTTAAACATATTTGNTGCACTAAACTCTTGATGTTTACTGGTTGATGTTTACTGGGATGTTCAAGGGTGATTCTAAGGAATTCCCAGACATAGTATTAAGGAGCAGGCTTGAAATTTGACGTCCTACAGGACATTTTTTTGGTTTTTAAACATATTTGTTAGGTGAATATAAAATCCACACGTCAACTCTTACTTGGCATAAAAAATATGAACCCATCAAATGGACATTCCACTGTATATTGTACCCATCATAAACTCTAGGTATTTAGTTTATTATAGATATAGTATGTGTACATGTAAAATGTAATACATATTACATGTAATATGTATTACATATTAAATGTAAAATGTAATACATATTACATGTAATATGTATTACATATTAAATGTAATATGTAACCTACCTAGGCAACACACTACAAGGGGTTTGTTGGAAGAGTAAATATAACAGTAAATGAAATTTAATTAGTCTCAGACTCCCACTTTGCATACAATGTTAATGGTTCATTAAATATCCAGTTGGATCACATCTAACCCATATATTAAACAAAAGTATGGGTCCTTACTTTGTGTAGCACACAAAAATACTCTTCCTCCATTTTGAAATTATACCTTTAGGCAGGTGCGTGGATGTTCTTCCTTGCCCCTCGCTTTCTTAGTGAATGTGGCTAAGCCATGGACGTGGACAAGATGAACATCTCTCAGTTAACCACAAGTCTATTACATTAAGAATGGAGTCTATTACGTTAAGAATAAAATGTTGTATAGGACTTATGACTTCAGCAGGAGTGCAATTCCTACTACCCTTAATCTGAGTGAGTTAAAATATCTTAAACCAGTCATGACCATATTTAATATTAGTATTGATCTTAAACCAGTCATGACCATATTTGATATTAATATTGTATAGGCCTCTCNTGACTTCAGCAGGAGTGCAATTCCTACTACCCTTAATCTGAGTGAGTTAAAATATCTTAAACCAGTCATGACCATATTTAATATTAGTATTGATCTTAAACCAGTCATGACCATATTTGATATTAATATTGTATAGGCCTCTCCTATTAGTATTGTATAGGCCTCTCCTGAACTTGCAAGTTCACTTGAACATCAATCAACTTATTTTTATAAGTCATGACCATATTTGATATTAATATTGTATAGCCCTCTCCTATTAGTATTGTATAGGCCTCTCCTGAACTTCCAAGTTCACTTGAACATTAACTTATTTTTATAAGTATTGTATAGGCCTCTCCTGAACTTGAAAGTTCACTTGAACATCAATTTTTTTTTTATAATTTTTTTTTATTATTAAAAAGATTTTGTTACAAATATCATTATTAACTCAACTACTCAAATTTACATATAACAATTTAACATTTTATGTGATTTTCCCAAAGAGAACCCCGAGGAAAGCCCATAACCAATGAAAAACAAATAATTTTCATCAAATTTTCACTTTACAGGTAAAATAAATTTGAAACTCCGGACTTGCTAAGGAATTTATGTGATGGAAAACCCAAAAACCAATGAAGAAAGGACATGTGGAAGAAGAAGGCACGTGGTAGAAATGAATTGGAAGCGATGATTTTACATTTGTTGACGTCGTTAGCATTGGTTAGTTGGGAAAATGAAGTAAGGGATATTCAAACATGAAATCCACGAGGAAACATTCCAATTATACAGATTTAATAATCTGAAATCTGCAATTCCTGGAATCTCACCAGAAAATATGATTAAATTTGCAATTTACGGAATCTCCAAAAAAAAATATAAAAAAAATCAAAAACCTAGAATTGTACCTAAAAAAATACGACAAAAAAATATCAAAAACATAGTTACGAAATCTCCAAAAAAAAATATCAAAAAAATCAAAAACCTAGAATTGCACCTAAAAAAATACGACAAAAAAAATAAAAAACATAGAACGTTTAGAAAAAAAAAAAAAAAACTAGACTTAACTCCCTTAAAAAAAAAACTAAAACCTAAAATATTTAGACTTAAATCCCTTATACAGTTCATATTTCATAATGAAATTTATTCTCCSATAATTTTACAATTTATTTCACTAAAACATGACTGTAATTTCAAAGAACAAAAAATAAGTTGACTTTATAGACATGTATGGATGTTTATCCATTSTTAGAGTATAAACATGGACGATATGATTTTTAAGGAAAAAAAACGTGCATTTTATAGACATGGATCGTTTCTTACTTGGCCTGTAAAGTTTAAAAATCGGTTTCTTTTAAGGCAACACTGAGGGCCGCCTGGTACTAAGGAAGGCTCTAAACAAAGCCATTGTATTGTTTACCCTTTTTTATGCGACTTCTACTGCTATTTAGAAGAATGATACGAAAATTTCAATTCTAATTATATTCTATTTCAGAGTGAATGTTTAACTCACATTAACAATGAATATGGCAATCAATAAGTATATATAATGATATATGTATGGTAACAACGATTTGACTTCCATGAATAAAAAACAAACTCATAATTTCATTTATTTAATTTCATTTATTTATGGCCAGCCATTCGATTCTTGCCGCAATTGAAAGCCATTGTTTATGCAAGAGAATATGCATTGCGTTTTTGCAATCAAGATTTCTGTTTCCATACAAAGTATAATCAGAGGTCAAATTGTTTTTTCCAACAATAATAATAGCATTAAACCATTCATAGCCAGGATACCGAATGCAATTTTTTTTTTTGTTTCCAACAATAATAATAGCATTAAACCATTCGTAGCCAGCATGCCTAATTCCAATTGGAAGCAAAAATTATTGGATTCAAACTAACCGTATAACCAACAAATCGTATTCCACTTACCAACCAGAATTTATGGCTTCTGCTTCAACAAAATTATAATCAGCTAATCATATTCGCATTCTCAATCAAAGAATCAGGGCACTTGACCATTTAGAAGTAACCATCAAATTCCAAAGAGAGATTGTGACCTCAAGCCAAGCAATGACCAAACGGTGAATCCATTAAAAACAAAGCCAGTGGCTTCAAGCCCATTGTAAAACCATCAAATCAATCAATTTTCTACAAGATATATTCTCCCTTTTCGGAGAGCTTTAGTTGTTGTGCTGCCCTTGGGTTTCTTCCCTATATTCACATACAAGATTTCCAAAGGACAGAGGAAGCGCATACAAGATTTCCAAAGGACAGAAGAAGAGGAGTCTACCCACAAGGCCGCCTCTCTCCTCATCTTACATGCCAAGGTTACAGCCATGGAGGGAATTTACAACAGCGCCCAGAATGCACACGCGACCACTACTTGGCTGCCTGGGCGAGCAAACATTAAACCCATGGCTTTATTGCCCAAAGCAGCAAGTCCACCTTATTTCATACAGAATTCAAAAGAATATGCCATCAGGCAGGCGGAGAGCGGACCAATAGAGCTGCCAGGTGTCTTCCATGCAGCAAATGATTTGTGGTATGGTATTTCCGTAGAAGCCGCCAGATGTGTTTCATGCAGAGAACTGGTTTGTGGTGTGATGTTTTCGTTTAAAGCACTCGATTTCGGTCAGAGCGCCCGGAGGATAAATCTTGTTGTTGCTATTGGTGTATTTGCTTCTATTGTATTTTTATTTATTTTCCCTTGCTTTCCATGGGCTTCGCACTCGGGCCGTGGTCTTGGATTCAAGCTTGGCTGCGGTTGTAGATAAGGACCTTGAAATGGAGCACGTGGAGATGGAGCCAAGGTTGGACCATGAAACTTCAATCATGAAGGCCGATGTAGATCTAGAACCTAAGGTTTTCAACAGCATGAGGATTGTGTAACACATGGTATAAGAGGATTACAAGTGTATTTATGGGTTTTATTATATGCAATACAATGAACACAATACCATGGGTTACCAAAATCATCACTGTAAACTAAACTCATTTGATTCATTATAGAGTCAAAGTTTAACCTAACATTTCTCAACTTAAACTTGATTTTCCATTTCTCAACTTAAACTTGATTTTCCAAAATTCTCCGGATCCAACCTCCTGGACTCACTTGACCATTAACTTGGCCAAAGAGTTAGCTTGGCCAGATTTGACCAAATTCCTGGACTCACTTGACCATTAACTTGGCCAAAGAGTTAGCTTGGCCAGATTTGACCAAATGATAATCAAAGATCTTTAAGGCTGGTTTTCCCACAAGGGTTTCCACGATGAATCTTGTTGCTATGAGTATATTTGCTTCTATTGTATTTTATTTTATGTTGCCTTGGTATCAGAGCATGGGCTTTGCACTCGAGCCATGGTCTTGGATTCAAGCTTGGACCTAGAAATGGAACACGTAGAGATGGAGCCAAGGCTGGACCATGGTACTTCAAGCATGAAGACCAATGTAGATCTATAACCTAAGGGTTTGAACAACATGGGAATTGTGCAACACATGGTAGAAGACAAGCATGGCAAGGTAATAGTAACAATAATTTATTTTGGAAATGAAAATTTGTAAACTATATGTAAATGGGCATACGACTGTAAGACTTGGTTAAGTATGCGTACCAATGAACCAAGATAAAACCCCGAGCCTAAATGAGTTTGCAGTGAAATTCTTCTACTGATATTGACGTATAATCAAGCAAGACCTAGTCAAAATGGTGGTGGAAGAAACAAGTCACTGGAAAGCTAAGCGGGATAAACTCTCTTTTTGTTTAACCCAACTAATTTAAAAGATTTTGAGCCATTTCTGTCGGTAATTTGTTGTACAAAATTTGTGCCCAGCATCTCGAGCCCCTCCTTCCAACAATTATATCTGAAGAACGAAGTGGATTTGTCCCCCAATAGAGTCAAATACGATAGTTACATTCATCCAGGAGGTTATATAATCAAACAAATCCAATATCTAGGGAAAAAAAAAACGGTTTTAAAGTTGGCTATGGCCAACACATTTGACAGAATAAATCATTACTTTGGGTCAGGAGGGATAACCTCTACCTTTTTAGGATTGATCCCAAGGAAGTTAACCCAACTAATTTTAAGAGACTTTGACTTATTTCTTTTTGTATTAGTACAAAATTTGTTCTAAGATTATAGCCAAGCATTTCAAGCCCCTTCTTCCAACAATTATATCTGAAAAACAAGGTGGATTTGTCCCCCAGTAGAGCAAAATACGATAATGTTACATTCGTCCAGGAGGTTATACATTCAAACAAATCCAATAACCAGAAAAAGAACGGTTTTAAAGTTGGCCATGGCCAACACATTTGACAGAATAGATCATGACAGTCGTGAGAGAATTTCGCTTCTCCGAATAGTTTATATCTTGGATTAAAGGATACATTTGTTCTCCATGGGTTTCACCTTTAGACAATGGTAGACCTACGGGTTTCTTGAGAGCCTCTACAGGGATGCCCCCTCTCCGGGTATCTATACATTCCTATGGCAGAGACAATAGGCAGGACCCTGGAGGGAAACAAACTAATGAAAACATTCCCGGAATTGAATGGTCGTGGGTACTAAACCATAAACCACTCACAATTCACGGATAATACAGTATAATTGGAGGCATCCACAATACTAGCAAGATCCAAAAACATTCTAACAAAGTATCTAAATGCTTCGGGTGGTAAAATTAATTACGGGAAATACAAAATGTACTGTATAAATGTGGATGAAAATACTCTAGATAGAATTGCAAAAATTTTGGAGTTATCCTTGCAAAAAGGATTGGGGTACATTACTTATTTTGGCAAAATCTATAACCATCGAGGGCCTAATGTCCACGCACTGGAATCCAGTGATTGAAAAATCTATAAAGAAGATAGAAAGCTGAAGCACACGTGACACGATGGATTAATCCCCAAGATAAGGAAATCTCTCATCTATAGGTAACAGGTAATAAGGATAATTTTAAAGATGGAAATTTATCTCAGAATGTAAAAAGATTACGAATTTTAGAGTTGAACTCGAAACTTCATGGAACTTCATATCATGGTACTTGCCAATTGAGCTTTTCCGAAGCGGATTAGTCACTTTTAAAAAAAATGGAAATTAACACTTTTTTTGGAAAAATCATAAAAAAATTAGCCCACAGAAAAATTTAGCCCCTAAAATTTTACTTGCTAAACAATTCTTACTAGCCTCCCACTTTATATGTACTCGTCTTTCTCAGCTCCAGTTGAAACTCTATTTGAAATAAAAAGGATGATCAGAAATTTCTTGTGGAAATGGAGAAAATTGTCCCTTGTCTCTTGGGAAACAGTCAAATTTCCACCATCTTTACGAGGGTTGGGCATTAAGGAACCCAAGTTAATGAACACTGCATCGGGAGCAAAGATTTTGTGGAACTCATTTGCGGGAAATAAGTTCTTTGGAAGCACATAAATATTTATTTCTAAAGATACCCTAGTTTCCCAGGGATTGCCAATCTTGAAAAGCATTCTAAAGGCCTTTTCCTTAATTTCAAACCATGTTAATCAAAATCCAAAATCCAAAGAATGCTGCTTCTGACAAGATTTGGGAAAACCCTATTCTTGGAAACCCTCCTTTAAAATCCAATCTGGAACTCTCTCCAATTAGAAGATGGTGTAAAGTTAACATCTCTTAGTTCTAGCCGATATCTCCTCATGGATTAATTGAATCCAATCTGGAATGCTCTCCAATTAGAAGAAAGATGGTGTAAAGTTAACAATCTCTCAGTTCTAGCCGATATCTCCTCATGTATAAATTCTGAACCTCCCCTTTGGAAGTGAACCCATTCCATTCCCCCTCCTGAAACTTTGAACTCCTTTTGGACTTTTGATCACCCAAGTCCTGGAAGGGAAAGCTCCAATCAAGAAAAGAATACGTGATGATGTAATATAGGGTACCCAATCAAGAAAACGCACTGTGAAAGAAGGGTACTTCAAACTTCTTGGAAGGGAAACATCCCTCTTCTCTACAAATCAAATGGAACAAGATCTACTTGGGCTATTCCATCCCCAAAGTTGACTTCTTCTAGATTATGGTGCATGGGAAGCTTTTAATAGGCGAGTAGTTAGTGAAAAAAGGAATTATCGGTCCTTCAAGATGTGTTTTTTCAATTTTGCCGTGTAGATGAGGAAACCTCCTTTCCTTATCTTCTTTGAATGTTCACCGTATCCAAAGACTGGAACTCTCTGCTTGCTGAAATGTGTCTCCCCTCATCTCTTAGACCATTTTTTAAACAATAAATGTTCAAAAAGTGCTCTCACTCATACCCTGCGGGATTCAGAAGCAAGCCAATTATTAAGGCAATTCGGAATATTACTCCAAGAATTATCTCTTGGAAGATCTCGCTGGCCAAAATCGACAAGATATTCAATGACAAAAAGGTCTATCGTGAACAAATCCAAAGAACCAATACCAAATTGATCAAGAAAATAATTATTCAAAAGTTTCATTTCAAAAGGTGAAATTGGGCAGATCAAATTAAGCGAAAATGAAAAAGTTTGGATGAATAATTCGGGATTGGCAAATTGGGAAGAAAAAAGGGATGGAAACCGTACATAAATTGTAATCCCATCTAGATTACCTCCTCCAAAATCTTATTAAAGTTTGGGTGCAGAATCGGAAAAAAAGGTGCTGCTCTTTGATGGAGCATTGAGGAGAATCTTAGCCCTTCGGGTTCAGGAGGGATAATCTTAACAAAAGGAAGAGTACTAAGAAAATTTGCTTCGAACATTGGAGTAGCAACCAAAATTGTTTAACAACCAAGCAGAATCACTGGCATTACTCAAAGATCACCTCAAAAGATCTAACAGTACTTGGAGGTTCCCAAGTAGTAGTAGTAGCTCAATTACTGGGAATCTCAAGCTCTCCCAATGTCCAGAAAGAGAGAAACATAAACAGATCTACAGACTTAAAGGAGGTTCCACAGATAGGAGGGAAAGCACAATCTCCAGAAATACAATTCTGAAGCAGACAACATGGCAATATTAGGCATGCAAATCCAATTCAAACATGTTAAAATTTTCCATGAAAATGGAACAAAAACAACAGAGAAAATCTCAATGCCATGAAGAATCAGATCTCAATAGGAAAGCAAGGAGGAGATGTAGTATCTTAGCTTCAAGATATGTCATTATGACTCACAGCTAGCAGGCTATGTATTTGGAGCGTTTTCCTGGTTTAGTGTCCTCCTCTCTCCGGGCTTCCTCTGTTCTCAAATCTCCGAGAAGGCTTGGCATATTTCAGCATTAATTCTTGGTAAGTGAGACCAACGATTATTGAAACTCTCATCTCCCTGCAAAGCAAACTTTAAGAGACCAAATCCCAGCTTCAAGAGGCCTCTACAGATCTGAGGCAGCAGGTAAGTTCCATGGAACAAAACATGCTTTCTTATCCCAGTAGGATAGAATCTATGTTCAGCTTACAAAGGCGGTATCTCTTGTCCCAAGAGAGCCAAGGCTTTGCTTCAAACACTTCAGACTCCGCTCCAAACGACTCTCTTCTGGAGGATACCCCGTTGAAGAATCATGTACATGAATGAGAAGCTCGGCACCCCCAGAATTTGATCGACATAATAACTAGAGATGATGATTTGTTTTGACAATCACGCCAAAGCAGTATTGAAGAATTTAGAACATATGTATGCCTTTCTTGGTATGTCAGTTGTCGTTCATATGTTTATGTAGCTAAGCGTCAGTCTAAGTATCTATCTAAGTATTTTTGTAAGTATGTTCAGGTTAGATATGCATAGTTTGTTTTGAGAAAAAATGCCCACCACAGAGGGCGAAATCTTTCACAAGCTGAAATCCTGGACGGAAAAAAATGAGATATGTAATACAGTTTTGTCTGTAAATCCTGACTGCACAGTATGTAAACCAGCTTTGGAAATATAATATAAATTGATATTGTTTAAGAAAAAAGAGGATTAACTAATGTTACGTTTTATATACCAAACCATATTAATATTAGTTTTGTTAAAACTCAACATGAAATCCTTAATAGTAACAAATTCTAATAAGTTGTTCATGCCGCCATCGAAATGGGGAGAAGAAGGATTATTGAAGTAGTTGCATCCATTTCACAACCTAGTATTAAAGAGATTATAACATCCTTTTTATTGTAATATAGTTATCGTTCATCTATAACATATTGATATTAGCATATATTAATTTAATACAATAGGTTATATAGAAAATTAAAAATATAGTAATAATAAATTTAATATATGCTAAATTATATATATATAAGTAGATGGATCATTATAAGATGAGGAAATTGAGGCAATTTTAATTGGCACCATTACTTAAGTTTATTGTTTTTTTTATAAAATCATAATATCGATGATGAATTGAATGATACCAAGAATTACATGATACCAAGAATTGCATGATACCAAGCACAAGCACGCACACATACACATATATAAAGCACATCAACTTAAATCTATTTTAACTCGAAATCTTTTAACCACTTAAAGATTACACATCACTTATTTTTTTTATTGTTTTCAATGTTTAATATATCTGAAGTTAGGGTAGATTTATGCTGGTAAATAATAACAAGGATGTGAAATCAGACAATAGACAGCAGGACAATATCAAGCTGATCCTACATACAGACAACAGAACTCAGAAAAAGAACAGGGACTCAAAAACAATATAAGGAATAAGTGAAGACAACAGAACTCAGAAAAAGAACAGGGACTCGAAAACAATATAAGGAATAAGTGAAGACAACAGAACTCAGAAAAAGAACAGGGACTCAAAAACAATATAAGGAATAAGTGAATCACTGCATCTATTAAATCTGCTGTGTTAAAATACAGAGTGAGCTCTCTATTTATAGCAAACTGGGAGGAGTCTAGCATTTTAAGAAGGTAGTTGGCAGTTATACCAATCGAGCCACAAACAGGTTCAGCAGGTAGATGGTGCTGCAACGACCCAGCAATGCCCAGATCTCAAAAAGAAGGTAGCCAAGGAAGATGGAGGAAGCCGATGCCCTGCAGCTCTGATAGCATGTGAAATCAGACTACAGAAAGCAGAACAATATCAAGCTTATCCTCCATACAGACAACAGAACTCGGAAAAAAAACAGGGACTCAAAACTAATAGAAGGAATAAGTGAATCGCTGCATCTATTAAATCTGTTGTATTAAAATACAGAGTGAGGCCTCCTATTTATAGAAAACTAAGAGAGGTTTAGCATTTAAGAAGATAGTTGGCAGGTATAATTAAATCTGTCGTATTAAAATACAGAGTGAGGCCTCCTATTTATAGCAAACTAAGAGAGGTTTAGCATTTAAGAAGGTAGTGGGCAGGTATAATTAACTTAGCATTAATAATTTACCTAAGTGAACTTAACTGAGTATGTACGCTAACAAAGGAGAATGCCCAAATTTTACTTCCCATACTTCTTTCGTAATACTGTGCATAGCTCATTATTCATGAAACTAAGCCTTGACGGGAAGAACCAACATAGTTCTGATTGATAAGGATGTTCTTTTCCTTCCGTTCTGGTTCTCTTCCGGAATGAAAAAAGTTTTTTACATGTACTGAGTTTGTCTAGAAATGGTGAAGTTGAGAGGCACTGTAGCTTACGTGAGAGCAACAATATAATGTCGGAAATTAGACTCCAAAAGCTTAAAACATATAAAGGACTGAAGCTTGAACAAGTGAAGAATACGATAAATCCACCAAGAAAATGGTCACTTCAAAGAAAAACATAGTTATAGTTTCTTGGGAGTCAATCAACTATGAACTATCAAGAAATCTCCTGTATGCCCAATTTGGATTTTCTTATTAATCTTCTTGGCATTTGGCCTATATTAGCTATGTACTTTATCCATCTTAAAAGTAGGAACTAACAAATAACTTCATATTCCAGGGATTAGCTACTTCTTACAACAAAAAGTAGACTGGAAATTCAAACAATCTCGACCTCATTTGCAGAAAAGAGATTTGTGGCCATAATATTAAGAAACCATAGATTGAAAAATCTTGTAACCGATCATAAATGTGAGATCATACCTGGAAAGTTTGTGGACTCGTTTGTAGAGAACAAAGATCACCTGATTCCCATATGTTAAATAGGAAAGCTTCACAAACATTTTTCAAATTTCAAATCAAACTTATCTGAAATACTTGGCAATATAAATAGAACCCATTTGGAGATCCGAGTATTTTAAGGGATAGGAATTTTTTGAACCTTGATCCATATTTTTTAATTGCCTCTACATATTGCCATGGAAGAAATTGATATGGACAAATTAGTACGAATGTGGATAGCGGAAGGATTGGTAAATAGTAAACAGACAACCTGTTGAATAAGCATGCCGATCAAAATGCAGCAACTAGTACACCTTTGCTTGATCTCAAACATTCTAGCAACAATCTACAGTAGATTTACATAATTGCCTCTCATGCCATATCTGTTAAATGGGTTTTCTGTTACAAGAAGCTGTCTCTTGTGCAATCTCTAATAAATGGGTTTTGCATTTTATATTACCTAACCCTTCCATATCCACATCTGTACAGCCTGACCATATCAATTTCTTCATAATGCAAGAAATCAACTCCGAACAAATCAGTTTCTTCGTATTTCGATGAAGTAATCTCCAATGTTCGAGGGTAGCCAGAACAGCCCCTCGCTGCCGAGACTACAAGCAGATCATGAGCGATAGATAATATGAGAAGCTATAATTATAGCCCAATAAAATGGCATCCCTAAACACATAATTTCACACGAGAGAGGTACGCGCTTCTTAAAGAATAAAAAGCAGAGGATTCCGCGTTGAAAAAAGTTCAATGTTTATCCAACTTTTCCAAGTGGGTCACATGTCCGCATTGAAAAAGTAGGATACTCTGCGATTTCCGGCCTATACTTTAATTTTTAATTGGTTATGGATGTCGGTTTGTTTTCCATTGTTGTTTTTTGGGAAACACAGAGATATTGTTAAGGGAGCTCCATTGTTAAGATGTACTTAACAATGGCAAAACTACTTTAATGGGAAACCTATATTTCTTTTTTCTTTGGCAAAACTACTCAACGTAGTTTGTGCGAGTTGTATAGAAGGGCAAGGCTTACTCAACCATGTCATTACAAGGAAATTGAGGGACTCGTCAATCAAGGGGTTTAAGGCAATTGAGGGTTATAATGAAATGAATTTTAATATAATTAACAATTTAGGTATATGTATACATCTGGGTTATTCAATTAGTAAAGTGAAGTGTTAATGTAGTTTAAGTCTCACCAATAACACAATGTAAAACTTTCAAGTAGACTCTAGACTTTATGCCCTATTGTGTAACCTTCAAGTAGTTTCTAGATTCAAGTGGATATGATGTAATGAGCTTTAGAATTGAAATAATTTGAACTAACATGAATTTATACTTGGGTTAAAATATATACACATAATATGCATATACATAATGCTTATATATTCACATATTTTATTTGCAAGGCGTGACATTGCTTAAGCGTATAATGTTTTCAAAAACATACACATGGGTGTAATGGTAGCATTCAAAAACATACACATGGGTGTAATGGTGGCACAGATGGCTTGCAATGCAAGCTCAATGGGGTTGAAACCTCGCAAGGGAAATTAAGATGGGTAGTCAAGGGGGGTTCGGCATTAGTGATCTCCTTTAGACCTACTTTGATAAATATTGATAGAGAAGTGAGCTCAATCCATGTATATGTTTAATGTCATCACCCAATAGTAGATTTGCACCACTAAAATAAATCTAAGCATTCAAGACCAAGGAGTGCAAAGCAATATTTTTCCATTATTCATCTCCAAAGAATTTAAGGCAACTTTGCAAAAAGATGATAAGTTTGTACGAAAATGGGAAGAATCCTCCCCTAAAATTCCATACCACATCAAATTGCAAACTCGCATTCCCATATTGCAATGTTAGACTATAATGGGAGCTTTGAATCCACCCAAATGGTCAAATTCATTATTCCAACTATGGATTATGTGATTTCAATGATTTTCATTTCACAGGATTTTGGGGGCCCTCACTAAGAATGGGCTGATATGGGGCAATAGGAATGCCCTATATTGCTAAAGTAGGTTCCTTTATTTGTTACATGAATGAAGATCCAATGTGCATAGTTATATATCCAATTTTTCCTATGAGTGTGACAAATCCATGGTTATCTAAAACATGGAAAGTTTCCATTAGTGGTGTTGGTGTATAAGTAAATGTCAATCACAATACCTCTCTCTAAAAATAGGTGCAATTTTTAGGTTGTCAAACACAATGTATAGCAGAGTCCGTCGAGTTCAATATAGTAATGTTGTGTGCTTAATCAACAAAAATAGTGTATTATGAGCAATATTCAAAAAAAAAAACTATTGAAGGTAAAATACAAGAAATAATGATATTGAACCTACATAATATAAACCATTAGTAATGGTAAACTCCAAAAAGATAACAATGTTCAATGTTCACAAGCATCTTCGAGTGGGCGATCTCCAATTGAGCAAAGCTCCAATACAATAACAATACTTGGCAAAACATTACATAACCTTTTACCTCTATAAATAGTTTCTCATTAGCAAAACCGCAGCTACTTGGGGTCCATCATTAATGAGTACCAACCACCTAGTGGACCTTATTTAAGAAAGATGACCCTTTTACATTAAGTAACTCTACCCACTAACTACATAATTGACCCTATTCAAAGAAGATGGTCTCATACATTAATTGACTAACTCCTAAGTACCTCAAAGTAAGGAGGTTGGGGTAGGGCCCTAACATGCCCTCCCCTTCAAAAGTAGTGTTGTCCTCAATGTTGGAGGTGTAGAAACTACTATAAAACCATTGTTAGTTCCCAGGTGGTGTCTTCAAGCTATGTATCCTTCCAACATATCAAGACTTCCCGAAGAGTGCAGTAGCGAAGGAAGCACTCTCTCGTGACTACTACTACCTCCAGTTGTAACCAAATGGAACCTTCTTCCTCAATTTTAGGAAGGCTAGTCTGAACTCAACAATTTCGCCTCACAACACTGGGTGGATCTTGGAGTGGGTAGGAAGACCCAATATATAGGAAACTTGTCCAATGCATTGGAGGATTTGATAGGTCCATTAAACTTTAGCGCTAGCTTGTGGTGGCCCTTGTCTTTGAGAGAGGTCTACCTATAGGGTTGGAAACTAAGAAACACATGATCCCCTTCTTCAAAAGAATCCTTAGAGTAATGTTGGTTCGCTTGATGTTTCATTCTAAATTGAGATAAAACCATATTTTCCTTAAGTGTACAGAGAATAAACGATATGGTGTTAAGTATGTGATCCACTTCATAAACCTTGGATGTGCTCAGTAAATACAAATCCATCGAGGGAGGGTTTTTGCCATAAATAACGTCATATGGTAACATTTTGGTAGCATCATGATAAGTGGCATTGGACTACCATTTGACAAGGGGTAGCCACTTAACCCATCTGTTTTGTTGGTTTGATACCAAACAACATAAATAAGTTTCCAAGTTCTTTTTGACCACCTTTATTTGACCATTTGTTTGGGGATGTACACCATGATCTTTTTCAAGTGTGTGCCCTATAGTTTAAACAACTCCTTCCAAAATTTATTGGTGAAGGAAAGATCACAATCTATCATAATGGAATGAGGTGTGCCATGTCATTTACAAATCTGATCCATGAAGACAACTTGGCAATTGGCAATGTCGTAAATGAGTGCGGTATGGAACAACAGTGAACATATCTTGAAAGATACTCATCTACCACCATAATGATATATTTTTTGCTAGCTTTAAGGAGGCCCAATTTAAAATCCATGGAAAGGTCAACCCAAATAGTGACAAGGATGGGTTGTGGTTGGAATGCCCCGATGGTCTTCATTATTTCACCCTTATTCCTTTGGCATGCTTCACATTTAGCTACAAAGGTATAGATGCCCTTTTTCATGCCTACTCAAAGAAGGGGTACTTAGTTTGTTCATATTTTTTTTTAAATCTAGAGTGACCCACGGTAGGAGATTACTGCAATTCCACTAACACTCATTCTTTTGAAGCAGAATTCAATAACAAAACAATATGCCCTTTATATTATAAGGTGTCATGCTGTCAAGTATAGCCTACAATGGTGTTAGGGTCCTCGCTGAGTTGTTGGATGACTTGAACCACTATGTTATTAGCCAACCATCATTGTCGCACCTCCCAAGGAAATCAGGTATCAATAAGGAAAATGGGGACCTTTCCTCCTCATTTTTCCTAGAAAAAACATCAACCACTGCATCCTCATTACCCTTCGTATATATGATCTCATAATCGTAACCTAGAATCTCACTAACCCACTTGTGTTTCTCTGGTGATGGAAACCATTGTTCCAGATACATCAAGCTACGATGGTTGTCTTGATTTGAAAGTGCCTCCTAATGAGATATAAGCACCATGTATCGACTAACGGCCATAATTTCTTTCTCATAGGTGCACTTTCCTAAATTTTAGTCACACAATTATTCACTAGTGATGCCAATGGGTGCCCCTCTTGCATCAACATTGCCCCAAGACCTCTTCCAAAGGCATCACATTCCAAGATAAAAGTCTTAGTGAAATCAAGCACTATTGAGATTGAAATTAGGCATTGTTGAGATTGGAGTAGTCAACATGGCTTCCTTCAAAGAAAAAAGGCCTACTTTGATGAATTGTTCCACACACGAACATTCTTCCTCAGTAGAGTGGTTAATGGAGTTGCAATTCACCTATCAATTCTCCAGAAAATTCCAATAACTTAAGTACTTCAAATAGTCCTAAGAAACCACATAAGCATTTTAGAGTTCCAGAGCATGGCTAATCTTTCATAGACTCAGTTTTCTTGGAATTCACTCGCATCCATCTCCTACTAACTACGTGACCCATGTATTCCACTTCAAAAGCACATTTCGAACATTTGAGGACAACTTGTTATCCCATAGCAGTTGTAGGCCTTTATCAACATGCTCCATATGTGGTTCCCAAGTCTTGTTATAAATAAAGATATCATTGAAGAATACCAACACAAAATCATGCAAGAAGGGCCGAAAAAACTTGTTCATGAGGCTATAAAACGTGGATGGGGCATTGCAAAGACCAAAAGGCATCACTTAAAACAAATAATATTCTTCATGTGTCTAGAAGGTAGTCTTAAAAAATTTGACCTCCTTCATCTAGAGTTGGTAATACCCAAAGTGAAGGTCTAATTTAATGAAGAATTGAGCACCATGAAGGTCATCCAAAGGGTCATCAATGGTTGGGATGGGAAATTTGTCTTTAACTATCAATTTATTAAGAACATGGAAGTAAGGGCACATTCACCAGTTTCCTTATTTCTTCAATACCGAGATGATTGAGGACAAGTAAGAGCTAGTACTAGGACGTATCATGCCAACCTCCAACAATTCTTGAATGCTTTTTCAATTTCATTCTTTTGAGAAAAATAATGTCGATAAGGACACGCATTTTGTGGTTGACTACTTGGAATCAATGGGATACCTTGATCATGCTCACCATGTGAAGGAGATAATCGATGGGGTGTTTCAAATACATGTTGATGTTTATTCAAAACCAACTACAAATCAAGGTGTATTTCATATGGGGAGTTGTCCATAACTTGGATGACAATGAATTGAGCAATAATGTTAGAGTGACATTTCTTC
>SNQJ01S0038265.1:38658-53424 GCA_010110895.2 Picea sitchensis | reverse complement strand
CCCCTTCAACTATGATGTCTCTGGTTCTACACTTTGCACCCTTTGTTCTCCAAACCTGGCACACACGCTCATTTAAGCGGAAAAACCAAGACCCGTACGCAACCGCGCACCGGTCCAAACCGTAGAACGGTTTGGGTGCCTCCAGCCCCCAACCACCTCGGCACTAGGTCATATGGCCACGGGACTAAAGGCTCGACATAAAAGGAGTTTAACCGTTTGAAAACGGTGTAAATGGATTAACTCCCACGCGAATACAAAACGTATTATCCCCGCGCGTATTAAACTTGTGGTAAAGGTTCAAACCCGCGCGCGCATGTTTAACACACATATAATATATATGTAATACATTGTAATGCAATGTATTGTATTACAATACAATTGCGCACCAATCGACAACATAATACAATGGATATATATAATAAATGATGGGTCGGGGCTGGGCCCCGACCCGCCCCCTTTTCAGCATAATACAACTCGCAAACATAAATGTATATGTGTAGGCATATGAAACAAGTAACAAGGGTCAGCCCATTGGCTAGAGGAGTATTGTTAAGTCTTTGCAAAGAGGGGGAGGTCCTGGGGTCGAACCCCGCGGACTCCCACATATAATTTTTAACATAACAAATAATAACCAACCGATGAGGGCCACGTGGCACCCATGCATTGGGCCACGTGTCCTCTTGTCATTTGCTGCCAATGACACGTGTCGATACTCCATTGGGAAACCACCATCAAATATAAATATGCCACATCATCAAATTGCCACGTCAGCAAGATGGTACGGCCCTCCACGTGGCCGTACGGACTGTACGGACAGGTACAGTCAGCATCCCAAATTTTTCCCTGTTTGACTTGACGGTCAAATCGCGATNGTGGTTAAATTAGTTTTGAAACGGGCATAACCACCCACGCGCACATTGTAATATAGTTCAATGTTTAATCATGGGTTATAAAAAACCCGCGCAATTGTTTAATACAAGCGCCCATATAAAACATGAAACTTTATTGTAAGCCCGCGCCCATATTCTAAAACACACGGGCATATGTGTTAAAACATGGAACCATGGGTCGGGGCTTAGGCCCCGGCCCGCGCCCTTTTCTATATAATGAAACATACAACTTTAAATAATATTGCCCACCTTTTTAAACAAGAGACATATAGCGGATAGCTGGCTATCGGAGGTCCCGGGTTCAAACCCCGGGGACTCCCAATACCTTTTACACAAATGCAACCAACCATAACAACCAACCGGAGAGTGACACATGGCGCCAATGGGTTGGGCCACGTGTCCAAACCTTATTCGCTGCTATTGAGACACGTGTCAACATTACATTGGGAAACCATCATCCAATACAAATACGCCATATCATCAATATGCCATGTCAGCAAAAGGTACGGCCCTCCACGTGGCCGTACGGACTGTACGGACATGTACAGTCAGCGTCCAATTTTGACCTGTTTGACTTGGCGGTAAAATCGCGATATCTCCTCCATACGGACTCCGTTCGCGAAAATAAATATACCTCCGGAATCGGGAAAACGAGACGGACGCAATGACACTATTTTCGTCTCAATACGAGCACTTTGAAAATTGAGCAAATTTGATCCCCTGATCAGGAAGTGTGCACATTCCTGGATACTGCGTGCAACAACTTGAGTGTGCATGATTGAGAGGCAATCAAGCCTTTGTGTATATCCTATGTTTTATAGTCTGGTGAGCCAATTATTATAAGCTAAGATGCTTATGTTTTGATTAGGCTGGAGAGCCTAGATGTTAAAGGCCAGTGTGCTTGTTTTTGTACATGTCTCATAATTAATATAAATACATCGTTGCGCGTAGACCAACCACGATAAAAGAGATGGGGGACTAAACTCCACTAGTTAGGGAAAGGGAGGGGATAAGATAAGGAAAGGGGATAAGTTAGGGATCTTTAGCCAAAAAATAATATTATATTAATATTCTTAAATATAAAGTATGGATAATTATTTTATCCTAAGTTCTAAAGTGGGGCACAAGTGGGCCAAAGTAGCTCCCAACATGAAAAGTGTCAAGTTAGGGACATGCATACATATTGTTGGGACTTAGTTCATTTTCGATCATCTTTTCCATCATTCTTCCCATGATTTCTACTATCATTCAGTCATCCAGTCAATCATCCATGAGCATGCACACACCCATTGAGCTATCCTTTGTATCTTCATGACTGTACCTTAACTCGTATCCATAGCCATTTTTTGTTGGTGTATTTGGTTATCTTGGGAGATGGAATGAAGAAGCGGGTTGTCAATCCCATGGGATATTGAAGAGGTGGGTTGTCAGGCCCATGAGCAATTCTCTGGGTGAGAGAATTGTTGGGGATTGATTCCTAAAGGTGATGAACTGCAACTACATTGCTTTGAAACTTCCTGTCTCACCTATTGTTGAAGCTCGGAAAGGAAGTGGGGCAGCCGAAGGACTATTGAGCAGATAAGGGGCACACTTCCTGGGTGGGACAGGTATGTGGGGAATGAGGGACTGTAGGATGTTAGTTTGAATAAGCACCTGTGACAGAGTCTTCCCTATTGTCCATGAGCCATTATCCTGGTTAGGAATCCCTTTACCCAGGTGGAGTTTAGTCCTAGCTCGGGGGTGACCCACTGCTGAGAGTGATGAGCAGTGCAGTCTAAGGCTGGGAGGTTTGTGGAAGGTATACAATCAGTTGGTGATATTCTAACAAAGATAAGTGTCAATTGTGTGATAAATTTACATGTTGCATTGTTATTTACGTGTTTATTTTTATGGGTTTATCCTATGCATGATTATAACTGTCTGTATGTTTATGGGTATTTCCTATATATGCTGCATGTCTATGTTTACGGTTATTTCAGTGTGAATCCATGCATTTATGAAATGTATTTGTCTGTTTATGTTTTACATGTAAATCTTCTGCAAGTGTTTTGTGTGCATATGTTTTAATTGCATGTAGTTAGAAACATTTATGTGGCATAGCTCAGTTGCTTGTTGGGTGTGTTACAATATGTTCCACAGAGAGAACAATAGAGTTCTCTCGTGTAGCGTGAACTGACCTGGGTGGTTGGGGATGTTACATCATATGTTGTGAATATTCCATGCAGTTCATCCATGCTTATTGAGTTTAGATATGATCTTTCTTCTACTGCTGATATCTTAGGGTAAAATCTCATAGGAAGAGATATTAGTACCTTTTGAATAGTTAAAGATTCTTCGATTTCTTGTCCCAATCCTATGATTGCATTCATTGTTTCATAGAATCATAAGAAGTAGGCTGCAATATTCTCATCTTCCTTCATCTTTAGTTGTTCGAACTGACCTCTGTATGTTTGAAGCTTTGCTTCTTTGACTTTTGAATCTCCTTCATAAATATTTTGAATCTTGTCCCAAATATCTTTAGCGGATTTACAATGTGCAACTTTGGTGAATACCATTTCATTGAGACCATTCAAAAGTGCATTTGTGGCTTTGGAATTATTCTAACCGAGTTTCACTTCTTTGTCATTTGTTGGTGGAACTGCTGGTGTTGTGTATCCATCTACAATTGATTTCCAAATTTCAAATCCTTGTGCCTGTATATATGTATTCATCCTTATGCTCCAAAAGACATAATTATGTCCATCAAACTGTGGTATTCCATTTTTATACAAGTTGTTGCTCTCCATGATCTACCTTTCAGTGGTTAAACTGATTTTTGAAAGAACCTTCTCTGATACCAATGGTTGTATTACTGAGAGGGGGGGGGGGTGGTGAATCAGTAATAGAGCAATTGTAATCCTTTTTAACCAAATAGTATAAGTTTTATATAAATGTAGAGTTATCATCCAATAATGATCAATGAAAAAATGAACAATCATACACATACACAGTACACCAGTGTTTTACGTGGAAACCCAAAGCGAGAGAAAACAACTAATTTTTTTTTCTTATATGTCTTGAAGAATTACATTAACTGGAAGCACCAACTTCCTTTGTTTTCCAGCTACAAATCGAAGGAGGATCCAAACCCCTAGTTTCTTAGGCTACAACCTAAGGGAAGGTCCAAATCCCCGATTCTATGGCTACAACCAGAAGGAGGGTACAACCCCCTATGTTCTCTGGCTACAACTGGAAGGTGGCTACAACCACCTGTCCTTGCCCCGTCCAACTGCCCTGAAGTAAAAGTAGAATGATGGAACCATTGTCACACTATCACGGTGAGATATACCTCTATAAACCTGTACCATGCATCAACCTGTACCTGAACCTGTAATCAACCTATACCATAAACAAGTGCATCCACCATGCACCAACCTGTACCAAACAACTTGTAATCAGCCTGTACCATAAACAAGTGCATCCAACCATATACCAAGTATGTACCAATCATGTGTCAACTACTCATCAACTACGACTCATCAATATGTACCAACATCATCAACTATACACCTCATGTATGTGACAACTCATCAACTACTTGTCTCAACCATGTACCCAACATGTACCTCAACCAAAAGCCCTCATCAATTTCATCATCCAAATATGATTTNATTACTGAGAGGGGGGGGGGGTGGTGAATCAGTAATAGAGCAATTGTAATCCTTTTTAACCAAATAGTATAAGTTTTATATAAATGTAGAGTTATCATCCAATAATGATCAATGAAAAAATGAACAATCATACACATACACAGTACACCAGTGTTTTACGTGGAAACCCAAAGCGAGAGAAAACAACTAATTTTTTTTTCTTATATGTCTTGAAGAATTACATTAACTGGAAGCACCAACTTCCTTTGTTTTCCAGCTACAAATCGAAGGAGGATCCAAACCCCTAGTTTCTTAGGCTACAACCTAAGGGAAGGTCCAAATCCCCGATTCTATGGCTACAACCAGAAGGAGGGTACAACCCCCTATGTTCTCTGGCTACAACTGGAAGGTGGCTACAACCACCTGTCCTTGCCCCGTCCAACTGCCCTGAAGTAAAAGTAGAATGATGGAACCATTGTCACACTATCACGGTGAGATATACCTCTATAAACCTGTACCATGCATCAACCTGTACCTGAACCTGTAATCAACCTATACCATAAACAAGTGCATCCACCATGCACCAACCTGTACCAAACAACTTGTAATCAGCCTGTACCATAAACAAGTGCATCCAACCATATACCAAGTATGTACCAATCATGTGTCAACTACTCATCAACTACGACTCATCAATATGTACCAACATCATCAACTATACACCTCATGTATGTGACAACTCATCAACTACTTGTCTCAACCATGTACCCAACATGTACCTCAACCAAAAGCCCTCATCAATTTCATCATCCAAATATGATTTGTAACTATGTAATATGATCAATTTCATTATCTAAATATGGTTTATATGATCACTTACCTACAAACCTTCCTCAACTTTAACAACAAGAGACTAGCATTTTCATGAAACTTTTCTTTAGTCTCACATGACTAGTTTTGGATTAGTCAACAACTCTAACTTGAAATAATCATAACTATGTACTTGTAATGAATAAAGATATGAAAATGATACACAACGTTCTTCATTGTGTTTTATGCAATTATTCCAAATGTCACTACTTGGAACCTCTCATAAAAGGAGTTATAGAAAAAATGACATACCTTGCTAAATTATGGCTTATTCTAGAGAGCGACCTTGTAAAGCGTGCCCTGCACAGAATATTTGTTGAATGGGTCTGAAAATGTTACAAATAATACTAAATACTATAATATAACCAAAACATATGGTCTTTCTGAATTTGGATATATTATGAAGAAGTTATGATGTTTTTACCCGAAACACCTATTTTAGACTAGTTTTAGGACTAGCCACAAACCCTGTTTTCCACGGATTGTAAGTCCAAAATTACAACGACCCACAAGATGTATTTTTACCAAAGATACTTGGATATGTTTCCTCAATGGAATATCAATTTAACAGTCTGAATCATTCTATAAAAAATGTTATTTCAAAAATGGTGAGATGACATGTAAATAACATACCTTAGAAAGCATCATCAAAAGAATTTATCCTCCCTTGAATTTCGGCCTTCTTTTCTTCACCTTCCCTTTGAAATTGATCTTAGATATCCTTTGGTTACTTCAGACACCTACCGATTTTCAATATTCTCAAGTTTTATCTAAAATGAGAGATCCTTGCCTCTTTTTTATACTGTCCAAGTAGCTTCCTTAAAAACATCTTCTAGATCACTTTTCCCACTTTCCTTATTTTAGGGTTAACCCACTTCTAATTTCTCCATTAAATTTATTATTTAAATAATTTACTTTTCATTCACTTTGAATTAAAGTACACTCATCACTTCACTTTATTATTTACCTTCTAAAATATATTAAACCACTTTGACTACTTTGACCTTTTGGGGCTTCTAGATGACATATGAGTGTCCTCCAACTTTTTAAGGCCATAACTCTCAAACCGTGAGGCGTTATGTGATGTTCCACATACCACTGGAAATGGAATGATAAGAACTATCCATATAGGATAGTTTCACTAAAAAATTCACTAGCATTCATCTCATTATTACATAAATAAGCATGGGTTCTCTAACCATACTTCTAGGATAACTCAATCCGCAAAGTGTCTTCCCGTGAGGGATTTCAGCATAAGGGGACCACTTTGGATTTCATCCATTTGTACTTATTATAAACCATGAAAAGTCAATAATGAGTCATCTTTACATCAAACAAACTTGGGTCCATTACCCAAACCTTTGTGCTACCGGGCATTCTTCAAGGGTTGACATCAATGACAACCAACCTTAATCAACACAGTCTTGATTTCATTTGATGTGATAAATGAGTGGTTAACGCATTATTGTTAAATGTTGTTGGTATTTACTTGTGACATAGAACAATTTCCATGGGTATGATGATCATGTTATTTATAGGTGCTATGATTATATTCTTGATTACTAATTCGTAGATCGAATACTTATCCATACATGATTATGCAAAGGATAATAAATGGGGGCTAGCTAAAAACAAAAGGAAGGGAACTATGTATTAATTCTAAGGCCATGATAAATATGACATATGAGAGAATAAGTGGGTACAAGTGTTGGTCCTAGTTATTATACTATGTGTTTGGTTAAATGACTATGCAATTTTTATTAAAATTTGAATGGAGGCACATATATTAATGTTGATATGTGATTATCGTTGGAGTTATGGCAAGAGGTTAACGTATGTATGAGATATTTCGGGTGGCGCACTATGAAATAGATATGATATCAGATATTATGATGGATATGGAATTGAATTATGAATTGGTTATATGGTTTGATTTTAATGGTGGATGTTATGTTAGTGGGATGTCTCGTACATGGAGTTGAATGGGGCTAGGTGAGGAAGCGACGTACATTTACTACACGTCACTCTAATCCTCCCTATCGCTCATCACCCTAGCATTGTTGCATTGTTACTCTGTTGGTCATGGAAGCTCCACGTTTTTAGGTTTTGAAATGAAAGCTCAGCCAACTTGTCATTTAAGTGATTTTCTCACAAGTATGGCTCTTTTCTCTCCATCCATGATGGACTCAATGTACTATGAATCAAATGGTGGCTCGGGATTTTCATGTTTTTTGTATTTTCTTGAGTTTTTCAACTGTGTATTGATATGGTGTTATGGTTTCTCTATGATGACTACAAAATGTTTGTATTTGTAAGCAGAGTAATGGGTTATTCGTTTTAAAGTTTTGTGCATTTGTTATTTGCTCGGTCAGTTTGGTTTCTATGATGATTCTCTTTGAAATAATGGTGACAATGGTGCAATGAGATCTGTGTTTTATGGTTGAATGGTTTTAACCACCAAGTTATATTTCAGTGGTTGTCAACTCGTTTCCCTCTCGATCGTTGTTATAAAATTTATCCAAGTTGCAATGCGTCAATCTATAGTGGTGTGTTTCTCTTGTCTAAACCTCGAGCTATTGTTGATGGCCCGTTCCTTACTGTTTGTTCGCTGAAATATTTCCAAAGGTACAGTATTGGTTGGACCCAAATGTGAATACAAGCCTGTGTATGTATTGAATGGACATGAGTTGCAAAGAATTTCCACACACCACTCCTCTCATCCCTGCTATAATAATGAATTTTATGTGGCCTCACTGTCATTTTTTTTGAAAAGTTGTTCAACCTCCTAGGCGTTGGAAAGAGACATTATCTCTATGTGTTTTCGACTACCCATCACTATTTAAATTAACCCTCTCTGGAAAGAAGTGTTTGTGACATCTGTGTGTGTCTAGATTGGTTAACTTGATTTTCTTTATTCTCCACTCGAGCACTTATGTTTCTGTCAAAGGCTTGGAGTTGTAAGACGAAGGATTGTAGTTTTTTTAAAGAGCATGGCTCTCTGTTTTCAAGATTTCATTGTGGCATGTGGTTATTACTCGATGGTAAATGGACATGAATATATAAAAGACCACTATATCTCTATTTTGTTTTAAAAAGACAAGCAAGATTCCGTTGTCTCTCTACATTTAATTTTGTAAAAGAGCCTGACTTGGACTCTGACTTGCCTCTACCCTCCTTGGGCACCTTCTGGGGTTTGTCAAGTTTTGGGTTATCAATTTAATGATTATGGAAGTTCAAAGACACATGATCCTTCATTTATAAACCCATCCTCTTGGTTGAATATCTGTTTGGTCTTTCTACAATGAATTTGTTTGAACAAAAAAGAGAGAAAAAATGTGATTACATACAACCGAGAGTTGTCCTTCTATTCAGTTATGGTCTTGATTACTGTGTTTAATCCAGCATGATATTGATTTCATTTAAAGGTAAGAATACACATGTATGAGTTTCACCAAGCCCGATCATGGTTCTGTCATGTTTAAAAGAGGTGTTTGTGTGTCAATACCGCTATGTTCTCTTCATACATGATATATTTTTGCATCTTGTTCCCCTTAAAAGGAGTCTATATATATTGATGCACACATAGATCAAGCTCGGGGTTATGTTTTGGGGTTGACTGTTGTGCATGTTTCGTTTGTTTTTAAAAGGAAAGAGATCAACATTAGAGCATGCAATATTATTGAATTGGAAATGGCTTGCATATGTTATAATACATAGACTGTTATAAATTGAAGATTTCTGGGAAATTAATTTTTTATTGAGACAACAAGTAGTTTGATGCAATTGAGAAACATTTAATGGTTTGGTATTGAAGTGGATGCTTTTGGATTAAAATTTGAACAGAGTTATGATAGTTGATTGAGTTAATTTATTTTATGAACGATATCCATTTAATTCCCTCTCATTTTCTCACTTTTTCGCTCATTATAAATCCCCTCACGATCCCAAATTAATTTTTCATGCCATGTTCACTAAAATAAAACTAAAAATTTGTATGACAACAATAAAAAATAACACATAGATAGATGACAATTGATATGTTTTGGTTTTGTTGCACAATCAATTTTTTAATGAATTGTCAAGCAGTAATCATGTTCTTAATCCTGGTCATTATATCACTTTTCACTCAATACAAGACCCTTAGATATCCCTAAACCCTAATTCACCCCCTGCTCATTTGAAAATCATTATATAAATTTTATGGATTGGATTGCATGGGTCTGATGTGGTTGTTGAGCCAAACTTTGTTTCATATTAAGATAATGTCATGTATGGTCTCTTTAAGAGCTAGTTGTTAATAATTGTTGCATACAGAATGAGATTCTTCAACAGAGGAAGTCATCTCCGAAATAATAGGGGCAAAGGAAATTGGAATAGAGGGCCTAGAAGGCCCAACTTCTCAATACATTTCGATGCAGATCCTCAAGAGTTAAACCATCTCTTTCAAGCTAGATTTTTCAATTGGATTGGAAAAGGGGTAGTACAACCTAGACCAGAGTGGCCTAGATTTTTCAGCTTTGAACCTTGATGGCTATAAACATAGGGTGATATTCCTGTCTATCTTCGTTTAGCCAAGCAAGATTCGAAAATGCTTGAGTAAGATAACTTCATATATTTTCCTCAACATTTATTTTGGCGACCATACTAGGGAGATCTTCCATATCTCTCTAGTTGATTTTATTCTTGATTATCATTGGATATATTTATATTTCTGATATTTATTCTTTGACTGTTTCTTTTCTCCATGACTTTACAGGTTGCAAGGAAGCCCAATATTGAACCCGGTCTTAAAGATCAGACCAACATTGCTTTAACCTTGTTTAATACCATTTTAGAGACCGCTAATACCCGGGTTGAGCTTGAATGATCATGCGAAGCAATTGAACAAGACATAAGTGTCCAAGAACGTTGGGAAGATAGGTAAAGACAACCTAGCAATCAACCATAACTTTGTTTTTCCTACAGTTTTGATCTTCTTTTCATGTCCTTAGACCCTCGCATCTCTAGCAGAAGAAGAGGTTTATCGCCTGAAATTAATCCTATTACTAAAATAGGAAGAAGAAACATTGTTTTTTCAGCGAAACAAAGTACTCTAAGGAGAACTTTGTCTGATTCAGTCAATTCATCTTTCTCTCCCTTACCTATCATTCACATGATGGCATCTAGTGGTGGCTTTGATGGCATTGGAGGTGCTTCTTCATCTCAACCTTCAGCCTCATCAGTGATTGGTAGATTATATAGTCACCAAGTCCCTGTCAAATCTACTACAAACCCAACCAAAGTCATTAAAAAGTATGGGCCTTTTTAGTTTGAAGAAGATGCTACAACTACTCCGTGGCATGTTTCCTCCCTTATTAACCTAGCACCCACTACTCTTCCACTTCCTAAATTCAAGGAGAATATACCTAGGTTTTAAGGGAATAATACGGTCACTACGAATGAACAATTAGTGGAATTTTCTAATGCCTGTCACAACATAGAATCCAATGACAATGACATGTATGCGCTTATTTGTTAATTCTTTGGAAGGGAAGGTTGCGGTTTATTTCTTTGACCTTCCTCCAAAAATTATTTCTACTTCGGAGAAGTTAGTGTATTGGTTCAATTCTACCTATGGGCAGTCCAAAAGCCCAGCCAAGCAGTTATGAGAATACAATAACATTGCTTATAAGGACGTTGAAACTATCAAGTATTTCAACTTGCATTTTACCAAATTATATAACCAAATCCATGAACTCATTCGCCCTCAGAACCAAGCCACTTTAATGCATTACTATAATTATTTAGCTTCCCCCTATCATCATAGGCTTGAAGAAAATGCCATTTGTAAGCTTGGTTCCGCTCTGCATACATGTTTAGAGTATGAAGAACAACTTGAAAGAGAAGGTCTTCCTAAGGGGTATTCAGTTAAACAGATAGATATGTTCACCCTCTTATAGCTTATACAAGACATGAATAATCGAATGATAGCATATGAGTGGAAAGGAAATGTCCCCTCTCTTACCCCTGGGGCCTCATATTCTTCTTCACCACCCTTTAGAAATCCTAATGAAAACAATTTTCAGCCTAAAGCCATCATGCCTCGTAGCTGGTGTAACTTTTGCGAGGAACACCATGAGGAAAGTAATTGTGAGGTAAAGAAGAGTGCCAGAGATAAAATATTTGGTAAAAGACCTGAAACTACTATTGTTGTCCTAGATTTTGCAGATCCAAAGGATGTCATGATCATAAATACTAGGAATAAATCCTATGCTCCAAAAGGTAAATATGATCCTCCTCGCACTTCTTCAAGCCCAAGCTCATCCTCAGCAGTTGCTACTATTCAGGTTTCTAAGGCTCCTAATAGTCAAGGAACTACCTCCCCTATTCCATATTCCAAATACAACATTCTCAATCATTTGGCTAATATAAAAGATGATTATACGCTCCTGGACATGATTGTCGTCCCTTAGCAACAAAAACATATGAAAAAGTTTATGGAAGGAAAAACTTACATTATATCCAACCGCTCTGAATAGGTAGATGAAGAGGATTCAACTGTAAATAAAGTAGGTGTACATAACTTTAGACACCCTGTAAAAAACCCCCCGTTTTTTTATTTCTGTAAAGATTATGGACAAAATAACCCATTGTTGTCTCATTGACGACGGTTCAAGAACAAGTGTAATGTCGAAGATTATTATGGAAGAGATAGGCTTGTATTGTACAAATGAAAACACCAGAATAATGCTCTCTTATAATAGTTTACAACAAATGACCACAGGTGAAATTAAGGACACGACCTTGGTTTTTTGCGTGCATCCTAAATTAAGGACAACCATTAATATTTAGGTAACTGATATGCTAGTAAGTAATTACTCGATCGTCTTAGGAAGAGATTGGAAATTGGAAATATTTGACAGGTGGATACCTCTCACTTAACAGGACACACTTATTCGTTCCTCGGAATGGTAGAAACATCATAGTCCTAAGGGAGGGGAGAATTTCACCTTACATAGAAAGCGCCCCACAAGATAACATGAATTATATCGAGGAAGACCTAGGAGTGTATTCCATCTTTGCAGACGAGGAAAACACTACCTTGGAACAAATCAACATAGAGGATGGGATGTGGCACATGCACTTTCATGGTTCATGCTCCAATGAAGGAAATGGAGGTGGTATTATCTTGTACTCTCCTGTGGGTAAAATTCATAACTTTTCCTATATGTTAGAGTTTTCTTTCACAAACAATGTAACTGAATTTGAAGCGTTATTGCTAGGCATTGAAAATTCCTATAATCTAGGTTCTGGTCACCTTACAGTTTTTGGGGATTCCAAACTTGTTGTAAATATCGTACGTATGATATACTCTCCTAGCAACAAGTTAATGAAACATTACACCCAAACTCTTTGGGCACTTATCTCTAAATTTCTATCTTTCAACATCACTCATGTTAAAAGGGAATTGAACTGAACGGCTGACATGTTAGCTGTTTTTGTAGCCTCTCCTACTCAGAAACTTCTACCACAAAGACCTGATTGTACCTTTCAATCTCTGTATCATCCACATGTTCCTGACATTGTAGAGTCATGGTAGGTCTTCCCTAGTGATAAGAGCCTCTATGATTTCATCCAAAATGAACCTTATAAGACTAAGGAAATTATATCAATGGAAGATAACGAAATTCCGAAGGGTTTGACTCCTCTAGAAAGTTAATTTACATTGAGTGATGTAAGAAACAAAGAAAAACAGAAGGAAGAGGCATCGAAAAGGAAAGTGGGTGAAACAATTTCCTTGAACATTGGAACACATGAGTGTCTGAAGAATGTTAAAATAGGTGCCCAATGTTCTGAAGAAGAAAAAATGAAGTTCACTAAGGTGCTTGGTGAATTTCAAGATGTTGTTTCTTGGTTTTATGAGGATGTTCATGGTTTTGATCCTTCTCTTATGTAATATTCCAGATATAAAAGGTATGCAGAACATAAATAAATAGCTAGAAATGGCAGATGAACAACAATATAACTAGAACAACACCACAATAATACTAAAATGATACTAGAATAACACCAGAAAGAACACTTTGATTACTGAGAGCAATGTTCACTTGCTTCTTTGAGGGGGAAACCTCCAGCAGAGTAGAGCTCTATTACAATAATATCCAAGACAAAAGTTTGCATACCCTCAAATCCTATTTATACTAAATATGTCTATAAAAAGAACGATCTAGAGGAATATCCTTCTAGAAGTGGAAGCTTCTATTAGGTCTTCTCACATTGAACTTATTATTCCTTATTGCTAGGCCTTATTAATATTGACCTTTAATACAAAAAAATATATTATTCCATCTACATGAGGGGTTAGGTCCCTAACATATCCTCCCCCTTAAAAAAAATATTATCCTCAAGGCTTGAGATGTGGAAATTGTTGTAGAATGGTAGTTGGTTCCCAAGTGGCATCTGTTGAAGTTGTATCTTTCCACTGGACTAAAAATTCCTTGATGGTTCGCTGACGCAGACGATGCTCATGCTGGTTAAAAACAACTTATGGTTGTATCCAAATGGAGCCTTCTTCATCCAAATCAGGAAGGTTGGTTTGAGTTTTGAGCTTAGTTCCAATCACCTTCTTTAATGGTGCGAAGTCGCAACCCTCCTGGTTCAACTCGCCTCTCACGAGGACCTTCTTCTTCCTGCCTTGAAGAGTTGTAATACCCTTCAAATCCCTTATCGGGACTTCTTGTCACCCACAGGACACTCTTTTGATCTCCCGCAGTCACTTTGGGAAATCGGGCTTTGCGATATCGCAAACCCTGTAGGCACGTTCTCGTGCAATTCCAAACCCCGATCCCCGACGGGTCAATGGTCAATGCTTTCCACTCCCGTTGAAGATTTTCCCTATCGAGAAATCGCTATCCGCGATGTCAACACTCTGACTTTCAAAACCCTGAGTACCGAGGTACCGATTCCTCGATACAGTGCCACCTTTATCCCACTAACTCCCAGGGTCCCTCTCTGCCACGTCACCTCGGGATTTTGCGGATCGAAAATCCACGATGCAAGTTTTCTTTGCTTTCAAAAACCCCGAATGTCGAATCCTGATTCTCCAACTTCTCGGGATCTCGTGTCGCCTGTCCTTGTCACAATCGACAGTCCTAATTGATTCGGGAAATCGCTACTCGCGATTTTGACGTGCATGCAACTCTGACCTCGTCAATCACCAAACTCCGATATGCGATGGCTTGACTCTTCCCTGTTCCTACGGGTTAACTTATGTGCAACTTTTCTTGGATCGGACGATCGGCGGGGTTTCACAAATCTGCTTGGCAAATCCTGGGCATCAATCTTCCTCTTGGAGAGATTTTCCTGCTGCAAGACTCCGTTCCAGTTCGAACTTTTTC
>SNQJ01S0038265.1:23704-35461 GCA_010110895.2 Picea sitchensis | reverse complement strand
GCGGCTGAGTATGTATTCCACAACCCCCCCGCTATTCTAACTTTAATGAAGGGGGGGGCGTCCGGAATGGGTGGCTTAAAGTGGGTCCCCCTTTTCACATCTCTGAATCCCTCCACTTACAACCTTCTGCCATGTGTCTGCCACTCAGTGCCATTTTGGCCCACCTTGTTCCCATTTCCTCACTCCCACCTATCACCTCCTGCCATGTGCCTCTCTCTCTCTCCCAACCATGCCCACCTGTATCGTGTCTTCACTCCCCGACCTGTCGCATTGTGGCCTTCTTGTCACCTTCTCGCGACACATCACCTCATCGTCTAGTGTCACAGCACCACCTTGTCACCCCCATCAGACCCTCATCCACATATGCCATATGGGTCCCCTCCCGACAGTCCAACTAAGTAGCAGAAGCCAAAGGGAGACTACCACATCTTCCAGATACAGAGTTGACCGGGCCTCACTTGATACCCAAGAAGTAGTTATGCAGGTGGTTGGTGGTGGTTAGACATCGTCTCCACCATAAATGGAAATCCTAGAAAAGGAAAAAGCGTAGAGGCAGAATGTTAGTCCATCCTGACATAAATTGCATCTCAGAAATGACTGCATGGACAGTCTGCCCAACGTCTGTATGCACAACATGACAGAGAAAATCTCCTATGTGAAGCATTGAATTCATGACATGATCATGCCTTCAGTGCCTGAGTCAGTTCCAAGTATATGTAGGAATTTTTTCCATTTTGTAAGGATCGATGGTTGAGCTATGCTCCTGACTATAAATTTTCTGAGGAAGCTATGGTTATGTGTTTTGATTTGAGACTGTCAAATTAATAGAAGTCAGCTTCTCTTTTCTTTTAATTTTGTTTGTCACCTATTTGAAACACTCAGAACTGGAGGATCCAGTCGAGGGTTTTATATTGTAGGATGATGTATGGTTGATCACTGCAATCTCTGCACCAGTCTTAAGTAGTCTCCCATGTTGTCTTTTCACCTTGCACGGAATGATTCAGAACTGGAGGATCCAGTCGAATGGTTGTGGCTGCATAGTATGATAGGTTTGATCAGTGTGCAGTTATCACTGTGTCATTTAGGCACATTTCAGTGTCCTGTTTTTTTTTCCCGAGTTGTTGGAAGGCCTGATGCCCAGACCAGTCTCCTCCCTTTTCTCCCAAGTATTCCCTCTACTCTTGCTTTAACTCAAATTCCTGACTAAAGTTAGTTATGGCCCTCACTTCCCTGTGCATTTATGGCCTAGTTTTTTGAGTTGAACGATATTTTTTTGAGTTTACTTCCATTCGATCACCTCTTTGTAAACAATCGTGACATATAAACTGATGGGCATTGGGCTCTGGTCCTATTGCAATCTAGGAGTAACTTCTGACGCTAACATTTCTGGCGCCATTGTCGGGGATGAAGTTGAAAATTTTCCCTGGGATTGAATGACATTGAGCCTCTGATTTTGAAAGTGCATCAAGCATCAGATCCCTTGAAGATTACTACTATGCACTTGGCGAATCCAATGTGGTGACTCTAATGTCTCCACTTCACTATTTTGGTTGTGGCTACTTTAGCATGCCTGAAAGCTGACCCAGAGGAGCTTTCTCGAGAAGGTTTCAGCAGTTGCTTTCTCATCTTGAGAAGTTTCCTGGGAGGACACAACATTAGGATCTGGCCTTTGATGGTGAACAAAGACCAGACACATTCAGAGTTGTGCATATTTCACCTGGTGACTCCATGATTCGAGGATCAATTGGCGACTCCACTGATTCGACATGGAAAATATCTTAGCTCAAAGTTTTTCATATAGATTTCAATTCATTTTGTAAATATTACTTCCCAGCTGAGTGTTTCTATGAAAATTGTTGTGATGAGTTTTATTCGCTTCATGATGCCTCTGTTGGCCCCGAAGACCATGTTTGTCATGAAGATTTTACTGTGGAGGAGAGAATTTTCTATGAAAATATATAGGTGTTGAATGATATTAGTTATGATATCCCTAGCACAAAAGCATCTGATATCATTTCAGATACATCTGTTCTTTTAGATGTTCATAAAGATCAACATGCCTGTTGTGAAAATTATGAGTTTATAGAGAAGATGTTATCTGTAGTAGATGGCTCTCCTGGATATAGGGTTGAAGCAGATGTTCCTAGCATCCCTGCTTATGATGACGAAGACCTTCTAGTTTTTAAAGAAGAGATGGTTGTGGAAGAGGATTTTTCTCTTTTCCTTCAAGAGGTTTCCCATGATATATTTTTACCTAGGATTAAAGAGAAAAATATTATGTGTGAACATCCAGACGCAACAGGTGTTGTTGTCCCTGAAATGGATATTTTTGACATTTATATTCTCGATGGGATCACTATTCTGGAGGATGATCATAGAAATGAAGGGAAACCCTTTTTTGATGAATATTCTAGTGATGATGACCACCAATATTATCCTACATTTGATCACTATAAAGACACTGAACGACATGACAACAAGCAGAGCTTTCCCATGGTCCCTATTTATGATGAATACGAATCTGACCTGGGGGAGAGCCAAGAAGAAGAGGAGAAAGAACCAGTGGAGTAGGTTATTTCCTACCCAGAGCCTGTCAATAAGCAACCATCATCTAAGGACAGTCAACATGTTTCAACCTCCCATCCACCTATGCCTACCCATGAGGTTCATCCCTATATGAGCAGTTGTGGAGCAAGGCAGACCTTCTGCTACCCATTTCACAAAATTTGCCACTCATTCCATGAGCCTGTCAGTGAGTACATGGAGTGGCATTTCCTTCATGCCTTGGAGCCACCCACCTTCATCTCCATGACAACCCTTGGAGACAAATTAAAGGATGTAACCATTCTGATGTCCTAGTTACATCGTATGTTATCTATCACTGACAAATTGAAGGAGATTCCCTTCAGGAAGTTAATTGAATGGCTATGGTGGAAGTTTAATTTCACCTAGCCCCATGTAAAGGATTTTATTAAGTTAGGACTGTACATAAATAATATCCTTAGAGTATGTATGTTTATTTTGTTTTTTTTTACTTATCAACAGGTATTTTCAGTAGGGTGTTTTAATCTTGACTCCATATCCCAATAGAAGTCATTGAAGCTACAAAATGAGTTCTTAGAGCATCACAGGGATGACTCTATCTCCCATGGAGCCTAATGTTAGAGATATTTCTTATAAAGGGGTGTTTTCCTAAAATATAGGCCCCTTTGGGTGGAAAAGTGCGAAGAAGTGGGGTAAAAACCCACTTACCCTAAGTTTGGGGTGCAAATGCGTGTTTCATTAAGTAGCGGGAAAAAATGGGCGGCCAGGATCTGCACGCCTAGATCTATAGTCAAGGTTGGATTCCAGAGCCCCCTCACCTTTCTACATTTAAAGCAGAGGGGGGGTCCAGAATTGAGTTCGCAAGTTTGAGCGACTAATATTAAGGCGCCTGGATCTGTGGCTCAGGATGGATTCTGGACCCCCCCCCACCCCCGCTATTCTTCCTTTAATGAAGGGGGGGGTGCCCAGAATGGGTGACTTAAAGTGGGCCCCCCTTTTCACATCTCTCACTCACTCCGCTTACCACCTTCCATCATGTGTCTTCCACTCAGCACAATTCTGGCCCACCTTGTTCCCATTTCCTCGCTCCCACCTGTCACCTTCTACCATGTGCCTCTCTCTCTCTCCCAACCACATCCACATGTGTCGTGTCTTCACTCCCCAACCTATCTCATTACGGCCTCCTTTTCACCTTCTCTTGACATGTAACCTCATCGTCTGGTGTCACAACACCACCTCATTTCCCCCATCAGACCCTCATACACATCCGCCATATGGGTCCCCTCCCGGTAGTCCGATGAAGTAGCAGAAGCCAAAGGGAGACTTCCATGTCTTGCAGATGCAGAGTTGAGCGGGCCTCACCTGATCTTGAGGAAGAAGTTATGGAGGTGGTTGATGGTGGTTAGACATCATCTCCACCATAAATGGAAATACCAGGAAAGGAAAAAGCGTAGAGGTAGACTGTTAGTCCATCCTGACATATATTGCGTCTGACAAATGACTAAATGGATAGTATACCCAACATCTGCATGTGCATCTTGACAGAGAAACTCACTTACGTGAAGCATTGAATTCATGACATGATAGTTCTTTTAGCGCCTGAGTCAGTTCTAAGTATATGTAGGAATTTTTTCCATTTTGTAAGGATCAATGGTTGAGCTAAGCTCCCAAATGTAAAGATTTTGAGGAAGCTCTGGTTATGTGTTTTGATTTGAGACTGTCAAATTAATGGAAGCCAACTTCTCTTTTCTTTTAATTTTGTTTGTCAGCTGTTTGAAACACTCAGAACTGGAGGATCCAGTCAAGGGTCGCATGTTGTAGGATGATGTATGGTTGATCATTGCAATCTCTGCACTAGTCTTAAGTAGTGTCCCACGTTGTCTTTTCACCTTGCACTGAATGATTCGGAACTGGAGGATCCAATTGAATGGTTGTGTCTACATAGTATGATAGGTTTGATCAGTGTTCGATTATCACTATGTCGTTTAGGCACATTTCAGTGTCCTATTTTTCTTTCCTGAGTTGCTGGAAGGCCTGATGCCCAGAGTATTATCCTCCCTTTTCTCCCAAGTCTTCCCTCTACTCTTGATTTAACTCAAATTCCTAACAGAAGTTAGTTATGGCCCTCACTTCCATATGCATTTCTGGCCTAGTTTTCTAAGTTGAATGATATTGTTTTGAGTTTACTTCCATTCGATCACCCCTTTGTAAAAAATCATGACATATAAACTGATGGGCGTCAGGCTCTGCTCCTGTTGCAATCCAGGAGTGACTTCTGACTCTAACAGACATGATTCATGAGGCTTTGGAAAGTGGAGGGAGAATTACACAAGCCAAAGGACATGACCAAAAACTCATAGTGGTCCTCATGAGTTCTAAAGGAATTCTTAGTAATGTATGCCTCTTTCATACAAATCTGTTGGTATCCAAAACAAAGATCAAGTTTAGTAAATAACTGGGCGCCAGTCAATTCATCCAAGAGGTCATCAATGACAGGAATGGGACATTTGTTTTTAATGGTGCATTTGTTGAGGGTGTAGAATTCAAGACACATGTGCCAAGAACCTTATTTCTTAAGGAACATGACTAAAGGAGAATAGTAGGGGCTCGTACTAGGGCAGATAACACCTGCGTTGAGCAGTGCTTGAACTATTTCCTCAATTTCATTTTTTTGGGAAAAGGGGTGACGATAGGGACAAATATTGGGAGGAAGGATTCCTGGGACAAGGGGAATGGAATGATCATGAACACCACAGGAAGGTGGGAGTCCTTGGGGAGTGGAAAAACCCATATGATGTTTAGAGAGGGTGGATTTGAGGTCCCGTGACATAGAGGGTGTCTCAGTTGCTTGTATGGCATGGAGTTGGGAAATAATGCCAGAAAGACCTTTTTTTAGCATCTTTTCCATGCGATGGGAACTAATGATCTATGGGGAACTGACGGTGATGCCTTGGAACTTATATTGTTGGCCCTCCTGGTCTAATTGCATGGTTAATTCCTTAAAATCCATGAGAATGGGACCCAAAGTCATTATCCATTATGCACCCAACACAATGTCACAACCACCCATGTCGATAGTAAACATATGAGATTTCAGGTGGTAGTCACCAATTTGGAGACACACATTTTCACAACGCCCTCCACATTTCATGGACCCACCATTGGCAATCATGATTTGGAAATTATTGATTGCATGAATATAGAAATTATTTTTTTGGGCAATGCGACGATGAATAAAATTATGGGTGCTTCCACTATCAACAAGAATGATGACCTTCCTATGCTTGATGTAACCAATTAGCTTGAGGGTTTGGGGAGCAGAGAAGCCAGTGAGAGCATTTAGGGAAATGACCGGTTATGCTTCAGGAGGGTCCGAGGGAGGGGTTATGTCAGTGGGTTTAGGTGATATAGACACAAGGGGAGCTTCAACATCCTCTTCCGAAACATACTCTGAGATGGCCATAAAAATATTTTGTTCCTTACACTTGTGTCCTAGAAAATATTTGTCATCACAATTATAACAAAGGCCTTTGAGTTGGCGTTAAGCCATTTCAAACCTGGTCAATTTTTGTATCTTTAGTGGAGAAGAAGGAGGAGTGGGATTTACTGGTTTAGTACGAGGAATAAAGGAGAGTTTTTGGTTTTGAGAAGAGACAACCTGTTATGCTTCTTAGATATTTTAGTAGCCTCCACCCAACTCTGAGGTCGAGCCATCAGGACATGGGAATGGATCTCATCCTTGAGGCCACTGATATAACATTCTCGAAAAAAAGCATCATACATTCCCTTTGTACAGAAATCCATCCACTCAAAAGAAGCTATAAATCCTTCCACTATGCGATATTGTTTAAAAATTTTCAAATGACCTAAATGGTTGGTGTTAGTTTCAAAGCATTCATAAATCTATGCCACAAAGTGTGTCCAAGCAACATACCCTTGGAGGGCAATTTTTCTCCATTGCCACCATTGCCAACGTTCTTGATCTAGATGGAGAACACCATACCGGAGCTTGGCCAACTCATCCATAATGTCATACAAAGAGAAATAATGTTCCAATTTGAGTTACCCAGCCAGTGGGATCTGAGCCATCAAATTTGGTCACATCCAGACATGGAAGGTATAAGTCACGCTAAAAGTGATGGGGCTGAAAATTATGGGAATGAGAGGAAGTTTCACCTTTGGTATGCAAAGGTGGGTCAAATAAGGGAGGATATGTAGGGATATGCATCTTGGTGCAGATCATTGTACTGACAGATTCAAGTTGGGTAGTAATGTCTTGTTTAAGGTCTTGTTTGAGTTCCTCGATTGAGGTGGTGATGGAGGAATGCCTGTTTTTATTGATGGTGGCAATATTGGCACTGCGTTGTCTCACTTCTTGTTGGGTCTACGTGAAATTAGAGTGCAAGGTATTGAAGCAATATTCCAAGTCTTGTCTATAGGTATGGGCCATGATGACGAGGGAACCGAAAAGAGGCGGGTGGGGTCAAAAAAATTGATGAAAAATGATAGGTATGAATGTGATAAGGGCGAAGAGAGAAATCCAATGGAATAGGTCTCAAATAATGGTGCAACAAGATCCAGATTATTATTATTATTATTATTATTATTATTATTATTATTACACCTGTGGAGTTACACTCCGATCTGAAGAATATTGCAGTGATGAAATTCCCAAATGCTTAATCAGGAAGAAATGTGTAGTAATTTGGCAACTCAAATGCAGGAGACATAATTGTATGGAAATAAATCTTGTTTGTTTTTTTTTTTCCATCCCCAAAGTTTAGGTATTCAAGGGTTTTCCATGTGCTATATCTCTCTGATATACGTGCGGGGTCCAACAATAGTACTCGACCCAATATATCAGGGCACCAACTAAGGAGGCTATGTTGTTCCCTTATCCATACTACCCGACTACCCAGCTACTAGAGAGTATCTTCCAGAGTGTTGTTCTCAGTGGCGGTATAGAAGTCAGGTGGCCGATTAGTTTATCTAAAGAGGGCTTAAGGAAATCTAGGTCGATCCATATACAGGTGTTGTCTGATGCACTCCCACTCGAAGGGGTACCAATAAGGGTTACAAGGGTGGCCAACAAATGTGCACTTAAGTAACACTTGTATTTCCTGCATGTATGAATCCCCGACCGCGGTTTTATGTGCATAATAAAAAATCTCTGTATTTTAAAGACGTCAGAATACGTCTCTAACCTAAAAAAAAATTAACTCACAATTTTCTATCGAGGAAAGTGCTCTGATACCACTTGTAATATTCTAGATATAAAAAGTATGCAAAATAGAAATAAATAGTTGGAAATGGAAGATGGACAACAATATAACCAGAACAACACCACAATAATACCAAAATGATACCAGAATAACACCATAAAGAGAACTTTGATTACTGAGAGCAATGTTCACTTGCCTCTTCGAGGAGGCAACCTCCATCAGAGAAAATCTTTATTACAATAATATCTAAGACAAAAGTTCTTATACCCTCGACTCCTATTTATACTAAATATGTCTATCAAAAGAACCATCTAGGGGAAGATCCTTCTAGAAGAGGAAACTTCTATTAGGTCTTCTTACATTGGACTTATTCTTCCTTATTGCTAGGCCTTATTAATATTGACCTTTATTACATCGGAATATATTATTCTACCTATGTGAAGGGTTAGGTCCCTAACATATTATACAACATGCCATTCCTATCAAGGAGGGAATAAAACCAGTTAGGAAAAAACAAAGACCCATTAACCTTGCACTAGAAGCAACTTTTCGAAAGGAGTTGGAAAAACTCTTGAAGGCCAGGATCATTTTCCTAGTTAAGTATTTTGAGTGGGTTTCCAATTTGGTTCTCATTCAGAAAACAAATGGTCAGATCAGATTATGTGTGGGTTTTCGTGCATTGAATAGGGCTAGTATAAAAGGTCACTTTCCTCTCCCTAATATGGAAATGATTTTGCAACAAGTTGTAGGGTCACAGATGATGTCCTTACTTGACGATTTTTCTAGTTACAATAAAATCAAGGTAAAAAGGACAGATAAATCTAAAACCACTTTTATTACTCTTTGGGGCACTTTTGCTTTTGAACTTATTCCTTTTGGCTTATCTAAGGAAGGTGCCACTTTTCAAAGAGCTATGCAAATATATTTTGATGATTTGATCGGCAAAATTATTCATATTTATCTTGATGAATTAACTGTGTATTCTAAAAATCGATCAGATCATTTTGGTCATCTTAAAAGAGTTCTCATGCAAACCAAGAAATTGGAATTTATGTAAATCCTTCTAAGTCTATTTTCGGCATTACCAAGGGAAAGCTCCTTGTACACATTGTCTCTTATTCAAGAATAAGCATAGATCCTGAAAGGATTGCTGTTATCCTAAATCTACTTGCTCTTACTTCCAAGAAGGAGGTTCAAGCCTTTATGGGGGTTATTAACTTTGTCTGTAGGTTTGTTCCTGATTTTGTTGTAATGGTCAAGCCAGTTCATAATCTTCTTAAGCAAGATCGCTCCTTTTCTTGGACAAATGATGTCAAAAATGCTTTTGTAGGGATCAAAAAATCAATTAGTTTCGCATTGGTTTTGGTGAAGCCGTATTTGAGAAAGAATTTATGATATATACTAATGCCACAGAGGAATAAGTTTATGTTATCCTCATGCAATGTGATGTCCAAGTAAATGAAAAACCAGTGGCTTACATGAGTCAAATTTTTTTAGATAATGAGTTTAAATATTCTTTTATTGAAAAGCATGCTTTCGCTCTTGTTAAAGATGTTGAAAATTTTCACCACTTCATATTAGGTAAGCATACACTAATAAAAGTCCCTTTACCTACTACCAAGCTTTTTTTTCTCACACACTTATCTTTCAAGGAAGCTTACACATTGGCTTGCCAAGATCCAAGAGAATGATTTAACTATTGTGACTTCTAATACCATCAAGGGACATGAGTTAACCCTTCACTTAGCCCAGCATGATGAAACTAGTGAAGAAATTTATGAGCAAGGCAACTCTCTATCAACATTGTTTTACATTGACAATCAAATCCTTCCTGTGTCTAAACATCCTTGGTATAAATATTTGGTTTATTACTTGCAAAATCAATGATGTAGATAACCATCAAATAAGAAGGATCTGTCTCGAATCACTAGATACATCATTATAAGAGGCTTCTTGTTTAGAATATCTGCCGATGGTATGTTACGTCCTTGTGTGAACAATGAGGAAGAACATAAATTGTTACAAGGGAGTAATGGTTCTTCAAATTCTGTTATTCATGTAGGAGGTCACTTTTCTGCTAAAACCATTGCTTTTAAGATTTTCAGGAAAGGGTACTATTGGCCTTCAATATTTCATGATTATTATGTTTTATCAATATCTTGTGACAAGTGCCAGAAGTTTTCTAGGAAAGAATGCCTTTCAGCCATGCCTTTACAACATGTCCTCCCTAACTTTCCTTTTTCAAAATGAGGTTTGGACTTTATTGGTCCTATTAATCCTTCGTCTTCAGTAGGGAAAATCTTTATATTGACAACCATAAACTATTTTATGAAATGGACTAAAGTTGTCCCACTTAATAATTCATGGGATGAGCAGGTGATTTATTTTCTTGAAACTAATATTTTTTCCAGATTTGGTCTTCCTTTGGAAATTATTACAGACAATGGTCCCTCTTTTATTTCTGCTAAGCTGACCCAATTTTTAGCTAAATTGGGGGTTAAACATTTTACCTCATAAGCTTATTATCCCCAAGGTAATGGGTAGGCCAAGTCTACCAATAAGAATCTAGTAAGAATTATCAAGAGTCTCATTGAAGATAAGCCTCGTCAATGGCACACTCCCCTCATTTATTCCCTTTGGGTAGATTGCACTACCACCAAGGTGAGCATTGGTTTCACTCCTTTCCAACTTGTTTATTGTCAAGAATCTATTATGCCTACTGAGCTGGAACTTTCCTCTTTAAGGTTAATGCTATAGGTGTAAGAGTTAAACTCTTTTGATGTTTCTAAAAGAATGAATTCACTTTTTTCTTTAGAGGATCAAAGGATGTTTGTCTTGGATAATATAAAGAGAAGACAAAAAACTGTTAAAATATATTTGAACAAAAGTGTCAAGGATGTCAAATTTAAAGTTAATGAGAAAGTACTACTGTGGGATTTAACTCGTGTTGATAAAGGAAGGCATTCGAAGTTCCAAAAATTATGGTTGGGTCCTTTTAAGATCACTTTTTTTCCTGAGAACAAATTCTTACATCCTAAAGGACTTACAAGAACGGTTGTTTTCCTATAGAACTAACGGTTCCCACCTAAAACATTACGTGGAACCAACTTGAAAATTTTAACGTTGTATGTAATGTTTTCTGTATTATAGTAGTTTTAATTGCTTTGATTTTACATTTCTATTTTTTATTTTATTTGTGTCATTTTATTTATGCTTATTTCAATTATGTCATTTCATTTCTGCTATGATATTTCTTTCTATTTTGTTTTTTTTGACTTCTTTTCCTGTAAAAATAAAATGTTGGATTAGTTTTTCCACAACGATGCTATTCTACAAAGTATTGTTAATCAATAATAATCAAGTTACACAACTGTCCTGATGTTCCCCTTGAAAGCATCATTGAAATTGTTATCTTCTTTAACTAATGTTTTAGAAGATAGTTGGTTTTATCCCTCGTATGCTTTCCTTTTCTTCCATCCATTTCAAGATTCAAAAAACATTTCAAGAAAAGTTTTCTCCTTGAAGTCAAGAAAACTTTACTATGATTAATCGAATGATTATTATTACAGGAATAAACCCCCTCATACTTAACACTTTCCATGAGTAATTTCCAAATTCCCAATTGTTATCAGACAAATCGGTAGGTGTGAACACTAAATAATCTCCCTAGATCCACCTAGATCTAGAACAAAACACACCAGAACATGATGCTTTCCTTAAGTTTTAGATATTGAATTTACTAACTAAAGAGGGATAGGTGACATACCGTTTAAATTCCACTTCCTCTCGCCATCGCCATCCTAGCTCTGTTAAAATGCTCATATAATGATGATCCTACTAAAGAATGCAACCAACCAAAGTGATAGTAATAGTATAAACTCAATATAAACCTATGTATGTGATCAAGGAATCATACAATAAAACACAACAATCTTTATAGGAATGAATGATATTACTGTATCATATTAAATGTGAAAGAGAGATTACAACC
>SNQJ01S0038265.1:1477-23654 GCA_010110895.2 Picea sitchensis | reverse complement strand
ATGTGAAAGAGAGATTACAACCATGGCCTTGATGTCGTAAGGTCCCTTCCAACTGTCCTTCATTCCCCACACACTTCTTGCTCCAAGGATTCTGAGACCATGGATCTGATAGCTACTCATAGTCTATCTTGACAAAGCAAATCTCAAAGCCACTCTAACCAAGCTAACAATCCCAAGCCAAAAACAACTTAGCCAATCCAAGCTAGCTTTCTCCATTAGAGCTCCTCTCCTTTTATAAGATTAAGAGGATAAGGTGAGGAGGTTAGGATGATCCCACTAAATCATCAAAGCGAGTAAGATCCAAACCATTTGGATTCCACCTCATCATAGAAGTTTCTCCTTCTAGAAGATTCGAGAAAACGCTCATTTTTCCCACGTGTAAGCATTATCGCACCCTTCCTATAGTGCAACCTGTGAACCTCTCGCAACCCAACTATGGTGCAACCTGCGAGAATCAGTCATTCTCGCAACTTGCCTATATAGAAACCTGTGAAATTCCTTTTTTATAAGGTTTTTACAAGGGAAAATGAAACTTCTTTTCTCAGGAAAAGTTCTTCTCCCTTCTCTCTACAGGAACTCAGGCCACTGACCCCTTTGAAGGGAAAAAATAGGTCTACATTATTAATTGTCATAGGGATGATGAAAATAATATGTAACAGAGAGCCCCCCAAAGTATGAAGTTAGAACATAGTGATAGCTGAAATACTTTGTCGAGTGTGTGTAGGGAACAAGGAACAGTCGGTCGGAAACTTGCCAACAAACAAGGAAATACAGTACAATAATATATCATCACTGAGGTAGGCATTCCCATACTCAGAATACAAATAAATCAAAGCATACATGTCGACATGCAAAGATCCATGTCAAGTAAGATAGGTCATGGCCACCAAACATACACTATGGATCCATGCCGATATGACTCAAATCTGAACATAGCTTCCAAAAATACACTGTGGATCTATGTGTTAAAGACTCAAATTTGAACATAGCCACTAGACATACAATGTGGATCTATGCAACAGTACACTAAATATACTCCAACGCAACCTAGATTTGTCAGAAAATATCTAGGGTCTTCATCTCTGCCACTCTATAGTACAAATCTAACCATGCGAATACATGTGTCGAAGTCGAACATGGTAGAAACCACTTGATTACCGGTCATTAGTGTATACCGTTAACAAGCGTGAGGGAAATCACCATTAATGTCAATGACTCCCAAGGTACTCTGGTACATTCCAAAGAATGTGAATTAATGAGTTGAAGTCAAACACTTGGCAGAATCTCCCAATTAGGGGTCAATAATGAAAACCCATCGTTGAAAGCGAGGAAACCTGCCATTGAGGCATGCAAGTTCCAAGGTACCAATTAGTTTCCAAGTCTAATTCCTAGATAATGAGTTGAAGTCGACAGGAAAAGACTTGTCACAGGAGAGCCTTAATGTATCCCCCATCAATGACACGAAACGGGTAACAAGATTTGAAGCAGATCAGAGTAACAAGTGATTCAAGACTGACATAGGGATGGTTGATGCAATAGAAGGCTTAAATACTGCAGAAATGGCTGACACAGCATAAGTCTTTTTGGGTTGAACTTCATTTTGAACATATTGACGACGCAACAATTGTCTTGGAAACATTGACTCACCAACATGGATCACTGACCAATTTGTAATCTTATAAAGGAATATGATCAGGAGACAAGTGGATTTTCCAAGCTAGAAACAAGGCGAGTGAAAGGGTGTCATGTTCAAAATCGACTCTTCCATGAAATACAGGTTTAGACACATTTCTTTCCCAATTATTTCCCCCACCATTGCTGGCGAGTACCTCTTTATTTTTACGCAAGCTTGAGGAGGATAACATATGATTGTTGATGTAAGATCATCCTTTGAATGAGTCCCTCAGATTATGTTTAATGAAACCTAAGAAGGAGTGGTTTGGTCCCATATGGGCCTTTTGATGTTTGTTTAACGAGTCCAAAGAAACAAAACTCAGGGGTTTTTCATGTTTAGAGAGTCTGAAAAAAACTTAAAGAGAACTCTCTTAGTTCTTTTTTCATAAAGTAGTCTGATGAGACTAAAAAAGAGATAAACTATCACTCAACAGACATTTTCTTCAAATACTTTAACGAGCGTGAAAATAACAAGGTCGCTCGGCAATCTTTTCATGTTTAGAGAGTCTGAACATAGCTTAAAGGGAACTGTAGTGGGTTCCTTTTTCGTATAACCTTTACGAGTTCAAAAAAGTGGTAAAAGTATACTCGGTTACATTCTCACGTATTTACGAGCACGAGAAAGAACAAAGACTAAGCTCGGTAACTTATTCTCATGTATTTACGAGCATGAGAAAGAATAAAGACTAATATCGGGATTGTTTTCATTTTTACGCAAGCTTTAAAACAAAACAAAAATATGCTTGGACCTGGTTTCATTTTTACACAAGCTCGAACCAGAGGAAACTATGCTTGAGGTAAGTGGTTTCATTTTTACACAAACTTGAACCATAGAAAACTATGCTTGGAACTTCCCAACACGTAACACATGGATGGTTGGTACTTAGCCCCCAACTTAAGAAGCTAGCGGCTCTAAATTCAGCATGAAGTCCAGTGGCTAAGGCAAATTCCCCACAAGCTTCATTTCATCCAACTACAAAGGTGAATGAAATGAAGCTTCAAATACTAAACGAAGGACTTGACTCAAATAGAGAGGGGGGAAAACTATTTCATTTTTTAAAGAGCCTGGCATAGAAACAAGAACTATGCTTGTAGCCTCTTTTTTATTTTTTAATGAGGTTGCCACAAAGACGAAAAAACTATCCTCGTAACTGGTTTCATTTTTTAATGAGCTTGAAATCAGAAAATCATGCTCAAGAACCTCTGTTTCATTTTTTAATGAGTTTTCCTTAGAGATGCAAAAACTATCCTCGACTCTCTTCTTGATCATGGATTCCAAAAGGACAATGCTCTGGAATGACACCATATCAAGGGACAAAACTCGGTCATGGATTCCAAGAGATATTCATTGGAAGGAAGAAACACACTCTGGAAGGACACCATGTCGAGGGTCACGATAGGAGTAAAGAAATCAGGCTCTAACAACCCTATCGAAGAGATCACCATGTCAACTACTGGATCTAAGTCATCATAAGTTGAATCCATGGGTGACAACACCACATAATTGACCTATGGCGGGGGCGATACCGTCTGCATATGAGAACCATTCAGGGAGGCTATCCAAGCAAGGTCAATGAATGAAAGTTGATCAACAGTCACAACCCGTCCATCGTGAGGGAAAGATATCACACGAAAAAGAGTGGACACAATAGCTTTCATGGCATAGACATAATCTCTCCCAAGGAGTAAAGCAAAATCCAAGGGTTCTTGGACTACCATGATGTCAATAAAGATAGTTTTCCCTCCCAAAGTTACAGGAAACTGAGGAAGGGTACCTAAAGGATGACTAGTTCTTCTATTAAAAGATAACAGATTTTGCATAACCAGCACAAGTGGAGGATAACCCAACACTTTCCAAGTAATAGAGGAAAAAATACTAACTGACGAACCTTCATCTATCAACATCTGAGGAATGTCTAGACCACAAACCTGCACTATAATCTAGAAAGGAATGTGAGAGGGAAGACGAGCTCCAGTTGTCACACCCCAATCAAAATGGATGGCCTCATAACTTGGAGGGGGTTCCATGGGAGAAGGAGGAATAGCCCTCAGCATGGTAAATTCTGTATCAACAAGAAAAACATGGGCAGTATCGGGTTTACTCTCGAGCGGGAGAGAAGGATCAACCGATGGAGAGATAACATCGACCACTTGGGTTTCATTCTCTAAGGGGAGAATGGGGTCGATAGGTGGAAATGGATCGACCACTTGGGTGACACTTTCTAACGGGAGAGGGGGATCGACCAACGATGGGACTGAATCAACCACTTTGTTAACACTCTCTAAAGGGAGAGTGGGACCGACCGACGATGGGATCAGATCAACCAATTTGTTAACACTCTCTAAAGGGAGAGTGGGATTGATTGATGATGGGATCGGATCAACCATTTTGTCAACTGGTTCAACCAAGGACGTGACCAAATTGACCACATGATACCCCGGAATGACTGACAGGGGAACCAGATTGATCATTCCATCAACTACAGGTGGGTTGAGATAAATATTGCAATAAGCAGTTGGAAGTTGAGTCTATGAAACAATCATGTCTTCCAGTAATTTCGAGGCTTTGTCCATACAAGGGAAAAGGTGAGTGAGATGACTCCCTTTGCATAACATGCATGGGAACTTGACTCTACTTTTCTTCTTCCCAATGGTATCTTGACTAGTTGATGGGAAGTCATTAGCATGTTGTTCAGAGGCTAATGACATGGGTTGGCGAGGATGTGTAGACCATGCTTCTATAACCTTGGATAGACCAGGGAAATCCTTAAGAATATGGATACCCTTACAAAGACGGAAAGGGTACTTAGGCTCACGGGTTGTTTGGGTGATCTTGACATCATCAACACTCCCAATATGATTAATAGTAACTGGTTGTTTTCCAACATGTTTGACAGTGGTTGGAGGTTTTGACCCTTGTTTATATTTCTTCTTCTTAATCTTTATTTTCTTTTTCTTCTTATTCACCAGGTTACTATATTCAAAACTTTCACTCGACAAAGAAGATGAAACGGAAAGAGAAATTGCAAGCGAAGAAGGTGAAGAAGACCTTACTGGTGAAGAAGGTGAAGGATCAACATGAGGTTGATTTTCTTGGGGGGAAGTGCTTACGACCGAATAACTTACTGCATTCGGGATTACCTGAGTGGAAAACAACCATACCGACAATCCAATTGTGAGACCTGGAAGGCTCAAATTAGCGATGTGAGGAGGACCAATGTTTATGTTAGAAGGAAAAACAAAAGATTCCCCTGGAGCAGAGGTTACTTCATTGGTCATTTCAGGAACTGATGCCATTAAAAACAAAAATCCAATCTAGAGTCCACTAGGGAGAAGAAACAACACACGCTAAAAATCTAGTAAGCAAGAAAGAAAAAAAAACCTTATCACAATAAGCACACTAGTTGGTGATGAAATCCAACGTCGCGACAACAATGTAAGAAGGGGATGAGATAGAGCAGGTGGAAAAGTTACGTTGACAACCTGCTTAATAGACTTACACCTTGGTGCAAGTTCCCACACATAATAGTGGGTATACCCTCCAAGGAGCCCGAGTGAGTTTGGACAATGTCGATTCCAAGTACCGTGAAGACTTTTCCCTCCATAGTCACCTTGTGTAAAGACCTTAAAGAGATAGGCCACTAAGGTTACCAATCACTACAGTGATGCCTGGGGAAATAGTCGATAGTCCGATCCACACGCAAGGGCAGGGTATCTACCCTGAAATCAATTTGAAAGGCTTCCACTCATCATTGTGGGTATACCTCTCAAGTGACCCCCATAATATGCGCAATCTCTACACCAAGACCAACAAAGCAGGGTGAGTAACTCTGCCAGTCTCAATGCGACCTCGTGATTTACCCTCATGTTAGAAGGGCTTCCTAGGACAAAATGTAATAAGTGGATTTAACTGCTCCCTAACTCAAGATTCTATGTTTGTTTGCAACTTTGGAAAAGTTATCTTTCACACCTATTCCAAATCCCTACAACTAATCTAATGTAGGTTTTATACCAGAAAAGATAAAAATGTCTAATCAATTTTTATAAGCACTTTATTTTATGGTTGTTGTTACTCAATAGGAGAATGGCGTGAATGATATGGTGTTTTGACCGACTCGAAAATTATGCAAAGAGATGAAGATGCAATTTTTTCATTTTGATGAAAGCTATGCTATGAGAAGGAGAAAACATTTATCATTCCCAGATGCACGATGTCCCAAAATTTATTAAACTCATCAATATAAATATTCTCAAAAAATGAGAAAAAGGTATTGTATACCAATGCACGATTCATGGCATTTAAGACCAAAAAATGCCAAGAATCATGCAATTTCGCTACTTCAAATGCAAGGATGCCCCCAATCTAATATAAAGCAAGAAATTAAATCTTTTTGTTTCAAAAATTTCACTAAAATCAATAATGATCTTTCTTAAAACAAAGAAAACCAAACTAAAAGTTTTCTTTTAAAGCGAACTATTTAGAAGAAACCTCATCTTTCCCTAAACAATTCTAAAGAAAACACATGTTTTGTAATTGAAAGACACTCAAAGCAAGATACTAATTCTTCAAAACCAAACAAAGCAAAGATGGCTAAAAGCAACTCAAAGAATGTCAAGCAGACTGTAAATAGATCAATATAGCCTCCAAAAGTTCAATCCAACTGACCAAAGAAAAACTAGGCATCTGAGGACACAAAAGACCTAATCCAAAATTTTTGCAAGAGGGTTCGCAGGCTAGCAATAGAGTACAGTGCGAGAATTAGGTATTCGCGCAGGCTAGACACATGTAGGGTGCGAACATATCACATTGGATTACACAGTAGGGTGCGAACTTCAATGATTCTCATAGGCCACAGAAGGGTGCAGTGTGAGAATCTCTGTAATCAAGAAAAATTTGGAAAAAAGGACAAAAAATTTGGGTGAACTTTTAGATCCAGAGAGTCTGGATGGATCTCCCACAGACTCAGAGACCAGAAAACAAACAATTAAAGAAATGGAAACTAGACTAGCTAGGAAACAATCCGTTCCCCAGTAGAGTCACCAATTTTGTTATCGGACAAATCGGTAGGTGCGGACACTAACTGATCTCCCTAGATCCACCTAGATCTAGAACAAAACACACCAGAACATGATGCTTTCCTTAAGTTTTAGATATTGAATTTACTAACTAAAGAGGGATAGGTGACATACCGTTTAAAATCCACTTCCTCTCGCCATCGCCATCCTAGCTCCATTCCAATTCTCATACAATGATGATCCTGCTAAAGAATGCAACCAACCAAAGTGATAGTAATAGCATAAACTGAATATAAACCTATGTATGTGATCAAGGAATCATACAATAAAACACAACAAGCTTTATAGGAAAGAATCATATTACTGTATCATATTAAATGTGAAAGAAAGATTACAACCATGGCCTTGATGTTGTAAGGTCCCTTCCAACTGTCCTTCGTTCCCCACACACTTCTTGCTCCAAGGATTATGAGACCATGGATCTGATAGCTACTCACAATCTATCTTGACAAAGCAAATCTCAAAGCCACTCTAAGCAAGCTAACAATCCCAAGCCAAAAACAACTTACCCAACCCAAGATAGCTTTCTCCATGAGAGCTCCTCTCCTTTTATAAGATTAAGAGGATAAGGTGAGGAGGTTAGGATGATCCCACTAAATCATGAAAGCGAGTAAGATCCAAACCATTCAGATGCCACCTCACCATAGAAGTTTCTCCTTCTAGAATATTCGATAAAACGCTCGTTTTTCCCACGTGTAAGCATTCTCGCACCCTGCCTATAGTGCAACCTGCGAACCTCTCGCAACCCAACTATGGTGCAACCTGTGAGAATCAGTCACTCTCGCACACTACCTATATAGAAACCTACAAACTTCCTTTTTTATAGGGTTTTTACAAGGGAAGATGAAACCTCTTTTCTTAGGAAAATTTCTTCTCCTTTCTCTCTTCAGGAACTCAGGCCACTAACCCCTCTGAGGGAAACAGATAGGTTTACTTCATTAATGGTCATAGGGATGACGAAAATAATGTGTAACACCGATCATTTTCCCCTTAAATCTGCTCACTTCCCCTGTTGCATAATCATCTTGATATGATGTTTACTGGTCTGCAAAATCAGACATTCTAAGTTCTTAATCTGTTGGAAACAGATTTCACCGTGGAGTCGCCAGTTTGTTAAAGATTAAAATGAAAACAATGAATTATGGCCACAAAGGATTGCTAAAGAGATATTATTTAATTATGATAAAAATATAATACTAGTAGGTGGGACCCCCTTGTAGACTAGAGGTGCAAGGATATACATCTTAAATTTATATGTTGCTACTGTTATGATGTTTCCATAAAAAATCCTACATATTTTTGATGATGCAGTCTTGGTTTCATTTGATGTGATAAATGAGTGGTTAATGTATAATTGTTAAATGTTGTTGGTATTTACTTGCAACACAGAACAATTTCCATGGGTATGAGGATCATTTTGTTTACAGGTGATATGATTATATCCTTGATTACTAATTCATAGATCGATTACTTATCCATACATGATTATGCAAATGATAATAAATGGGGGCTAGATAAAAACAAAAGGAAGGGAACTATGTATTAATTTTAAGGCCATGTTAAAGAATACATATGAGAGTATAAGTGGGTACAATTGTTGGTCCTAGCTATTATACTATGTGTTTGGTTAAAGGACTATGCAATTTTTATTAAAAGTTGAATGGAGGCACACATATTAACATTGATATGTGATTATCGTTGGAGTTATGGCAAGAGATTAACGTATGTATGAGATATCTCGGGTGACACACTATGCAATATATATGGTATCAGATCTTACGATAGATATGGCATTGAATTATGCATTGGTTATATTGTTTGATTTAATGGTGGATGTTATTTTAGTGGGTTGTCTCCTACATGAAATTGAATGGGGCAATTTGAGGAAGTGACGTGCATTTATTGTACGTCACTCCAATCCTCCCTATCACCTATCACCCTAACATTGTTGCATTGTTACTCTGTTGGTTGTGGAGGCTCCAAGTTTTTAGGTTTCAGAAGGAAATATCGTCCAACTTGTGATTTAAGTGATTTTTTCATAGGTATGGCTCTTTTCTCTCCATCCATGATGGACTCTCTGTACTTTGAATCAAATGGTGGATCAAGATTTCCATGGGTTCTATGTTTTCTTGAGTTTTTCAACTGTGTATCGATATGTTGTTATGGTTTCTCTGTGATGACTGCAAAATGTTGGTATTTTTAAGCATAATAATGGGTTATTGGTTATAAAGTTTTCACATTGGTTGTTTTCTCAGTCAATTTGGTTTCTATGATGATTCTCTGTGAAATAATAGTGACAGTGGTGAAATGAGCTCTGTGTTTTATGGTTGAAGGGTTTTAACCACCAGGTTGTATTTCAGTGGTTTTCAACTTGTTTCCCTCCCAGTCATTATTATAACCTTTATCCAAGTTGCAATGTGTCAATCTGCAGTGTTGTGTTTCTCTTGTCTAAACCGCGAGCTGTTGTTGATGGCACGTTCCTTACTGCTTGTTCACTGAAATGTTTCCAAAGGTTTAGTATTGGTTGGCCCCAAATGTGAATACAAGCATGTGTATGTATTGAATGGACATGAGTTGCGAAGAATCTCCACACACCACTCCTCTCATCTCTTCTATAATAATGATTGTTATGTGGCCTCATTGTCAATTGTTTTCGAAAAGTTGTTCAACCTCCTAGGCATTGGAAAGAGGCATTATCGCTATGTGTTTTTGAGTACCCATCACTTTTTAAATTAACCCTCTCTGCAAATAAGTTTTAGTGACATCTGTGTGTATCTGGATTGGTTAACTCGATTTTCTTTATTCTCCACTCGAGAATTCACTTATGTTTCTTTCAAAGGATTGGAGTTATAAGATGAAGGACTGTAGTTTTTTTTAAAGAGCATGGCTCTCTGTTTTCAAGATTACATTGTGGATTGTGGCTATTACTCAATGGTAAATGGATATTAAGATATAAAATACCACTATCTCTCTGTGTTGTTTTAAAAATACAAGCAGGATTTCGTTGCCTCTCTGCATTTAATTTTGTAAAAGAGTCTGACTTGGACTCTGACTTGCCTCTACCCTCCTCAAGCACCTTCTGGGGTTTTTCAAGTTTTGGGTTATCACTTTAATTATTTTGGAAGTTTAAAGACACATTCTCCCTCATTTATAAACCCATCCTCTTGGTATAATCTTCGTGTGGTATTTATGCAATGAATTTGTTTGAACAAAAAAGAAAGAAAATATGTGATTACATACAACCGAGAGTTATCCTTCTATTCGATTATGGTCTCGATTACTGTGTTTAATCCGGCATGATCTTGATTTCATTTAAAGGTAAGAAGACACGTGTATGAGTTTCACCAAGCCCGATCATGGTTCTGTCAAGTTTAAAAGAGGTGACTGAGTTTCAATACCTCTTTTTTCTCTTCATACATGATATAGTTTTGTGGCACGTTCCCCTTAAAAGGAGTCTATATATATTGATGCACATAGAGATCAAGCTCAGGGTTATGTTTTGGGGTTGACTATTGTTGTCGATCCATGATTGTTGTGCATGTTTCATTTGTTTTTAAAAGGAAAGAGATCAGCATTAGAGCATGCAATATTATTGAATTGGAAATGGTTTGCATATGTTATAATACACAGACTGTTATAAATTGAATATTTTTTAGGAAATTAAATTGTTATTGAGACAACAAGAAATTTGATGCAATTGAGAAACAATGAATGTTTTTGTCTTGAAGTGGATGCTTTTGGATTAAAATTTGAACAGAGTTATGATAGTTTATTGAGTTAATTTATTTTATGAACAATATCAATCTAATTCCCTCTCATTTTCTCACTTTTTCGCTCATTATAAATACCCTCACGATCCAAATTCATTTTTCATGCCCTGTACACTAAAATTAAACTAAAACTTTTTATGAAAACAATACAAAATAACACAGAGATAGATGACAACTGATATGTTTTGGTTTTGTTACACAATCAATTTTTTAATTAATTGTCGAGCAATAATCTTGTTCTTACTCCCGTTCATTATATCACTTTTCGCTCAATACAAGCCCCTCATATCTCCCTAAACCCTAATTCACCCCCTTCTCATTTGACAATCATTAGATAAATTTTATGGATTGGATTGCATGGGTCTGATGTGATTGTTGAGCCAAACTTTGTTTCATATTAAGAGAATTTCATGTATGGTCTATTTAATAGCTATATGCTAATAATTGCTACATATAAGATGAGCTTATTCAATAGAGGAAGTCATGGCTGAAATAATAGGGGCAGATGAAATTGGAACAGAGGGCCTAGAAGGGCCAGATTCTCAATACATTTCGATGCAGATCCTCAAGAGTTAAACTAGCTCTTTCAAGCTAGATTTTTCAATTGGATTGGACAAGGGGCAGTCCAACCTAGACCAGAGAGGCCTCCCTTCCAACCCCAGTATGTTCCTAGTATCGTTATGCCCCCTCATGTTTATTTGCAACCTGAAGTTTCTAAAAATGACAGATGACAAGAGATTGTTCACCCTACAGTCTCCCATCATCGTGCCTGACCAAATTTGTCTTTACCTCCTCCTCCTCCACCTGTTAAACAAAATGTTCATATTTCCCCTGCACACTCACTTGTACAGTCCTCCCACACAAGAAAAATACTCAAAACCAAACCCACCACATGCATGACAAAGGAAAATTTGTTGTTTCCCCCTCCTCTCCTTCAAGTGATTCATTCAAGTCAGTATCATCTCGTATGCACTTGAGTGATGATTTTTCCCATGTCATAATTGAGATCAAGCCTCAAGGTTCCACCCAACCTAAGGCCAATTCAGGGAAGTCAAAAGGGGATAGCAGCAACAAAGGAAAAATTGCCTCTCAAATTGGAAAATACGGTTTTTTATTATGTTTTATTATTGATTTATTGAGGACAGTGGATTGCTGAAAGTTTTGGACAACAAATTATTTTTGGATATTGTGGATATTTATATGTTTTGATATAATTTGAAATATCTCTGATATTTAGATTTCAAATTATGGAAATGATTATGGAAGCCACAAGGAGGGATGTGTTTGATTAATTGTCTAGTTATGTTTATTTTTGTTAAGAAATTAAATGGAGTCACAAGGGGTCCCACCTACTAGTTATTATTTATTAAAAGACCCTTATTATTATTATTATTATTGATTCTTCCCCTAAACTAAAAATTGGTTGATTTTTAGTTAACTTAACTAAATGAGGTATTTGAACTACTTCAACTAATTTGGAATGCATAAAAGCCAAATGAGAAGGAAGAACAAGAGGAGAATAGAAGGAGAAAACATACTAAGGTTTGGTCTAGAGTTTTATTGAGATAGTTCAGTTTTCATTCATTCTTCAATTCATTAAAAACCTAATTCTCTTTTATGACAACATGGTCCTATTGTAGACATCAAGGTTCAAAGATGAACCATATCACTCAGATTCTTGTTTCAGCGGTGTTGATCTATCTTTGATAGTCTGTCTAGACTTGTATGTTTATGAATTGAGTTTCATGACTGATAAAGGATATTGTGTAGAGTCAAGTGGGTAGCAGTATCTGGAAATTTGATCCAGATTTTAAAGTTCAATTTTTACTTCTTGTCAGAGTCCTTTTGTATGTTTTTCATCGGGGATATCTAAGTTTGACTTTGGTCCATACCCCACATGGTTTTGTAAAGAGAAATATACTTTTGATCTTTTGGAATGAAGTAAAGTGATTTCTATTTTGTTTCATCTGTGTTAATTTCTGACTTGGTATATTTTCTTTTGATCTCCACATTTACTTTTTTGCAATCTGCATATATTCAGAAAATTATATAAAAAATGTTATATTTTGCAACAATCTTTTTATTTAAAAAATCATCTTAAGCCCTTGTAATTAATACTTGTGGATTAGGAAATACATTTTGAGGCTATAAACATAGGGTGATATTCTTGTCTATGTATCCTTAGCCAAGCAAGATTCGAAAATGCTTGAGTAAGATAAATTCATATATTTTCCTCAACAACTGGAAGGCGGGTCTTTCTAGCCGAGGGTGTACTATTCCATGACCAATCCATTTAAAGAACCCAACTTGGAACAATTGGTTCAATTCTTGGGATCAACATCAAAATGAATGGAAAATCTAGGCCTTCTAGGACCTCTGTTATTTTTTCCATGGATGCCCCTACTGAATAAACTCATGATGTAGTAGCAGTTCATTAGTAACTGAACCCTCAATAAACCATACATGACATTATGATTGCATGAATCAAAATTTGGCTCAGAATGACACGAGGTACATGCAAATCCATCCATAATAAGCCATTTAACAATTGACAAGTGAATAAGGGGTGATAGGGCTCATGGGACATATGGAGGGAGTGTAATTAGCGAAAATTGGTATAATGATAGGGGATTAATACATGAATATTGTTCAACAATTAATTAAGCAATCTAAATGTGTAATAAAATACAAAACTATTAGTCACCAATCATTTATGTGTTATCTCTTTGTCTCTTTTGCACAATTTTTTTTCTTTTTAATTTATTTCACAGAATAGGGATGTCATAAGTGAAATTGGGATTATGAGGGGAATGTAATGAGAAAAAAAGTGGTATAATGACAGGGAAATAATATGGATACTGTTCAAATGAAATAAATCAAAACATGCAATTAAACATATCTATGTTCTGACCTTCAAGATTTAACAATATTCACTTTTCAAAACCATAATTTAAACTGTTACTTCCTTTACAAATTGCTTGCCAACTTCCAAACAATAATCTATATGCCCAGAAATATTTAATTACAACAGACTTCGTATCCATATAACCTTTATATAACAGTCATAACAAACATAATTGAAATCAATATGATAAACCACAATAACCCTTTTATCCACAACCATTCATAACTCCAATGCTAAATCCTTTTAAAACCAACAGGAATATGCACAGTTCTTACAATCATTTATATCCAATGCTTATTCCTTAAATCCAATAGGAACATGCAGATTATATACCACCACTTATGTCCATTATTTAAACAATTTTCAACGCAATCAAACTGGGCATTATAACTCTCTACTGGGCCCCAATCAATTCTCACACAGATGTCTTTTAAATATAGTCAACATAACATTTGAACCAAATAACATGCAATACTTCGAGCCCAGGCTTCTCATAAAAAATTAGGTACATGATTCTTCCAGAATTTCCAAACGATGAACACAACCAAATCATTCCCAAGTAACCAAGCATGCACAGTGCTCCATCAACCATTGACTGGAGTAAAATGATATCAATATAATATTTAGGGTTTAAAAACAACAAGTGGAGGGTAAGAATAGTTGGTTCAACTAGAGGGTTAAGACCTCGACAAGCGCAAAAAACTCATACCTTTCACCATTTACCATAGAACCATAACATGTAACAACACTCTCGGCTGTGAGGGTTACCAAAATGACAGAATGTCAATTCCAATAGGAAAATGAAATGAAGCCATTATCTTAATCAACACTATAATATGAGCATCCAAGCACAAACCCGTGCCCGACCAGAAAGCATCCATAATGCTTCTATCAACTTCTGTCTGCATCAAGTTTAGACTGTGCAATGTTTTTCAAACCACTGTGTCAGTGAAGCATAGCAAGGTATCTAACAACATGTAGTTTTATCCAGACAAGGCATAGGTTACTTTAATATTTCATCACTTCACATTGCGACCCTCGGGTTCGAAAATACTAGCCACAAAGATGAGAATGGAGTGGGCAACTTAAACATAGAGACATGTTATGAAAATCCATAAGCAGGATATGCACAAAGCTTAGAGCTTTGGAAAGCCATGATACTCAATTTCAATAGAGGTTCCAGACTCAAAACCCAATCTATGATCGAGCAAGATTCACTGCCATTTTTATCAATAAACCCATGCAAAGATTACACATAGCAAGGAGATCATAACCATTTCTTTTTTAAAGTGCCAATATTCCAGAATAATCACCATAAAGAACCACAGACACAACACCAATACACAGTTCAAATATCTCATAGCAACTTAAGAAAAAACACAGACCACGAGTAATCTTGAGCCAAAAGTTGACTAAGAGGGCAGACTAACCATCATGGATGGAAGAGTAAGAAACCCATACCTGGAAAAATCATGCATACGTAAAAACAAGACTGTAAATCTCCTTCACAATTGAACAAAGAGGAACAACAACAACCACTAGAGCCAAAACAAAAATGCGAGAATGACTAGGTGACGAGCTCGAGGGGATTTTGAGTGATATGCAGTAAATGCATGTCACTTCTCCCTTCCAACCTCATTCAATTCAATGTACAATCCAAGTCGTTTCACCATAACACAAAACAATTAATCAACCACATATCCATTGCCATATCACTTTTGCATAGTGCGCCACCCCTTTGTAATGTCAAACCCTTTAAAATAACAATGTGTTAGAAACATTACCCCATGTTCCACCACTTATGAAATTCAACAAGGAAAATAACTATAGTAGCAAGGGTCAAGTGTGGCCATCCTTTGTCACAATAATATATAACATTAGAGTTTGAGTATAGTTATTTTATTCAAAATATATCCATTATTATCTTTTATAAATACCATTTAAACCAATTAGTGCCATGTTTAATGCAATATCAAAACCAAAAATGCCAATAATTCTTTCATCCACGGGGCAGCCTTACATATTATGTGAGAGGTCATCAAAGCCATCTTGTGCCATGTATTAATCAACCAACCATCACATGTTACCACAAAATTTTAAACCATGATTTGAAACAATGAACTATGGAAGATTGTGTTACCATCACATAATCAATCAAAATATAAGTGCAACATATCCACCATTGCAACACAAGTCCAACAAGGGGGTCCCACCTACTAGTTTATTAATAATATAATTAATTAATAGATCTTGGCAATCATTTGCGAGCTTGGTATTCATCTTTGTGTTTTTAAGCGTCAACAAACTGACGAATCCATAGGGAAATCTGTTTCCAACATATTAAGAACTCAGAATGTCTCGTTTCGTAGACTAGGTGAACATTAGATCAAAGAATTATATATCAAAATGATTATGCAACAGGGGAAGTGAGGCAGTTTAAGGGAAAAAATGATTTGGGACTTTGGGAATAACTCATGGAAAGTGTTACGTATGAGGCATTTATTATGGTATGCATAACATTCAATCAATCACAGTGAAAGTGTTTATTGTTTAAAGGAGAAAAACTTCTGGTTCACTCTTTTTGAATATCATGGTGGAGGGACGAAAGGGAAGACAAAAAATAGCGATGAAAATCTAATTATCTATCTAACAACAATACTGGAAGCATAGAGCAATTTCAGTGATTTCTACAAGGGGAACATCATAACAACTGTGTAACTTTATTTTTATTGATTAACAATACTTACATAATAGCATAGTTGTGGAAAAACTAATCCATAGTTTATTTCTGAAAAGAAAAAGAAATTAATAAAAGAAAAACAACAAAAAAAAAATTCAAAGAAGTAAAACAGAAACTATAATACAAAAGTAATTTCCGTACAAAGTTTTGACTTTCAAACTGGTTCCACATAGTGTTTCAAGTGGGAATTGTTAGTGTTATAACAAAATAATCACTCTTCGAAGTTATTTATAATATAAGAATATGCGCGCAAGACAAAAGATATTTTAAAAGGACCCAAACATAATTTTTGAAACTTATAATGCCTTCCTCTATTAGCATGAGATGAATCCCAAAGCAAGACTTTCTCATCTACTTTAAATTTGACAGACTTTGTGCTTTTATTGAAATATTCTTTACAATTTGTTGTCTTCTCTTTATGTTCTCCAAGGAAAACATCCTTTGTTCCTCTAAAGCCAACAACACATTTATCCTTTGAGGGATATTAGAAGAATTTAATTCTTCAATCTTTAGCATCATCCCCAGAGAAGAAAGTTCGAGCTCGGTAAGAAAAATAGCTTCTTGACCATAAACAAGCTAAAAGGGAGTGCAACCTATGCTTACCTTGGTAGTAGTGTGATCTGCCCAAAAGACGTAAGTGAGGAGGGTGTGATATTGACGAGGCTTATCTTCAATGAGCCTCTTGATAATTCTAACCAGATTTTTGTTAGTAGACTCGGCTTGCCCATTTCCTTGAGGGTAATAAGCTGATGAGGTGAAATATTTAACTCCCATCTTAGCTAGAAACTGATTCAGCTTAGCAGAAATAAAAGAGGGTTCGTTATCTGTAATAATTTCTAAAGGAATGCCAAATCTGGAGAAAATATTAGTTTCAAGGAAAGAAATAACCTTCTCATCCTACGAATGTTTAAGTGGGACAACTTTAGTCCATTTCTTAAAATAGTCTATTGATGTCAAGATAAAAACTTTCCCTACTAAAGATGGAGGATTAATAGGACCGATAAAGTGCAAACCCCATTTTGAAAAAGGAAAATCAGGGAGGACATGTTGCAAAGGCATGGCAGACATACATTCTTTCCCAACGAATTTTTGGCACTTGTCACAAGATATTGAAAAGTTATAAGAATCCTGAAAAATTGAAGGCCATTAATAACCTTTTCTGATGATTTTAAAAGCAGTAGTTTTAGCAGAAAAGTGGCCACCCACATGAATAACATAATCTGAAGATCCATGGGTTTCTTGTAACAATTTCTGTGCTTCCTCATTATTTACACAACGAATTAATATACCATCAACATATCTCTTGAATAATAAGTCTCCTAAGATAACATATCTGGAAGATTCAATACATAGCCTTCTCCTTTGATGAGTATCTAATCTATCTAGACATTTATGATTTTGCAATTAATACACCAGATCTTTATACCAAGGATGTTCAGCTACATGAATAATTTGACTATCAATGTAAAATAGTGTTGAAAGAGGATTATCATGTTCGTCAATTTCTTCACTTGCTTCATCATGTTGAGCCAAGTGAAGGGATAAGTCTTGTCCCTTAATTTTTTTCGAAGTCATGATGGTTAAATCATGCTCTTGGATCTTGGCAAGCCAATGTGCAAGCTTCCCTGAAAGATAGGTCCGTGAGAGAAAAAAATTGACAGTAGGAAAAATGACTTTTACCAGTGTGTGCTTGCCTAAGATAAAGTGGAAAAATGTTTCCACAGACTTAACAAGAGAAAAAACATGTTTTTTGATATAAGAATATTTGAATTCATTATTTGATAAGCTTTGACTCATGTAAGCTACTAGTATTTCATTATTCTGGTTATCACATTGTACAAGAATATCAAAAACTGCTTCTTCCATGGCATTAATGTATATAATAAAGTCTTTCTCAAAGTTCAATTTCACCAAAACCGGTGCGGAAATGGTTGCCTTATTAATCCTTATGAAAGCATTCTCGACATCTTCAGTCCAAGAAAAGGAGCGATCTTTCTTGAGAATATTGTGAATTGGTTTGACCATTCCAACAAAATCAGGAACAAATCTATTGACAAAGTTGATAATGCCCATAAAGGCTTGAACCTCCTTTTTGGAAGTGGGAGCAGGAAGGTTTAAAATAGCAGCGATCCTTTCAGGGTATATGCTTATTCTTGAATCACAGACAATATGCCCAAGTATCTTTTCCTTAGTAAGGCCTAAAATAGACTTAGAACGATTTAAAGAAATGATGAACTTTCTGCATCGCATGAGAATGTTTCTAAGATGACCAAAATGATTTAATCAGTTTTTTGAATATACATTCAGGTCATCAAGATAAATTTGAATAATCTTACCGATCAAATTGTCAAAATCTATATGCATAGCTCTTTGGAAGGTGACACTTTCATTAGATAAACCAAAAGGCATGTGTTCATAATCAAATGTGCCCCAACATGTAGTGAATGTGGTTTTGTATTTATCAGTCCTTTTTACCTTGATTTGATTATAACTAGAAAAACCATCAAGTAAGGAAATCTTTTGTGACCCTGCAACTTGCTACAAAATCATTTTCATATTAAGGAGAGGAAAATGGTCTTTTACACTCACTCTATTTACTGCACGGAAATCAATGCACAATCTGATATGACCTATTTTTTTTCGAACGAGATTCAAATTGGAAACCCACTCGGAATACTTAACAGGAAAAATTATCCCAACTTTCAAGAGTTTTTCCAAATCCTTCCTAATAGTAGCTTCAAGTGCAGATTTAATGGGTCTTTATGTTTTACTAACTGGTTTTATACCCTCCTTTATGTGAATAAAATGTTGTATAAGAGAAGGATCAAAACCACGAAGATCCTCATAAGACCAAGCAAAAACATCTTGAAATTCACGAAGTAACTCAGTGAATTTCAACTTTTCTTCATCAGTACATTGGGAACCTATATTAACATTATTTGGGGAATAAGGTGTTCCAATGTTCAAGGAAATGGTTTCACCCACTTTCCTTTTGCACTCCTCTTATTTATGCTTTTTTTTGTTGCCTACATCACTCGATGGAAATTAACTTTCTAGAGGAGTCAAGCCCTTCAAAATTTTGTTGTTTTCAATGGATATAATCTCCTTGGGATTATATGGTTCATTTTGTATGAAAGCACAGATTCTTTCATCACTAGGGAAGACCTTCCATGACTCTACATTGTCAAGGATATGAGGACGATATAAATATTGGAAAGTACAATTAGGTCTTTGCGGCAGAAGTTTCCGAGTAGGAGAGGATGAAAATACAACTAACCTGTCAGCCATTGAATTCAATTCCCTTTTAAAATGAGTGATTTTGAATGATAATAAGTTTGATATGAGAATCCAAATATCTTGGGTGTAGTGTCTCATTAACTTGTTGCTAGGAGAATATATTTTATGTACAAGGCTCACAACAAGCTCGGAGTCCCCAAAAACTGTAAGGTGTCCACAACTGAAATTATAGGCATTCTCAATGCCTAGCAATAATGCTTCAAATTCGGTGATTTTGTTTGTGCAAGAAAATGCTAACCTATAGGAAAAGTTGTGAATTTTACCTACATGTGAGTAAAAGATAATTCCAGCTCCATTACCTTCATTTGAGAATGAACCATCTAAGTGCATATGCCACATTCCATCCTCCAGATCAATCTATTCTAGGTTAGTGCTATCTTCATCCACAAATATGGAGTACACTCTTAAATCCTCCTCAAGATAGCTTACATTAGCTTGTGGAATAATTTCTATGTACAGTGATATTATTCCTTCCCTTAGGACTATGATATTTTTTCCATTTTGATGAATGGATAAGTGCACCCTGTTAAGTGAAATATATCCACCTATCAAGGATTGCCAGTCTCTTCCTAATATGATAGAATAATTACTTATTGGCATGTCAATTACCTGGATATTAAGGTTTGTCCCGATTTCATGATGTGTGCATAGAACCAAAGTCACGTCTTTGATTTCGCCCATAGTAGATTGTTGTAGATTATTATATGAGAGCATGCTTCTAGAATTTTCATTGGTACAAGACAAGCCGAGCTCTTCCATAATAATTTTCAACATTATGCTTGGGCCTGAACCGTCGTCAATTAGGAAACAATGGGCTATTTTGTCCATAATATTTACATAAATGAAAAATGGGGGATTTTTTACAGGGTGTCTAAAGCTATTTACACCTACCTTATTTACACTAGAATCCTCTTCTTTTACCTCTTTAGAGAGATTAGCTATAGTGGAATCTTTTCCTTCCATGAAATATTTTAGATGATTTTGTTGCTCAAGGATGGAAACCATGTCCAAAAGAGTAGCATCGACCTTGATATTAGCCAATTGGTTGAGAATGTTATATTTGGAAGAGGGAATAGGGGAGGGACTTCTTTGACTATCCAGAATCTTGGTAGCTTGTTCAACAACAACTTGCGAAGATGATCTTGGGCTAGAAGAAGTACGAGGGGGATCATATTTTCCTTTTGAAGCATAGGATTTATTCATAGTGTTTATGATCATGACATCCTCTGGTTCTGCCCAATCTAGAACATCAATGGTATTTTCAGGTATTTTTCCAAATATTTTATCTCTGGCACTCTTCTTTACCTCACAAGTACTTTCTTCATGATGTTCCTCACAAAAGTTACACCAATTGCGAGGCATGGTGGCTTTGGGCTGAAAGTTATTTTCATTGGGACTCCTAAAATATGGTGAAGAAGAAGACAAGGCCCCAAGAGTAAGTGAAGGGAAATTTCCCTTTCGCTCATATTCTATCATTCACTTATTCATATCCTATACAAGTTGTCAGAGGGAAGACATGTCTATTTTTTTAATTGAGTATCTCTTGGGAAGACCTGTTCTTTCTAGCTATTCTTCATACTCCAGACAAGTATGAAGAGCAGAACCAAGATNTCAATAGATTTTTCTTCAAGCCTATGATAATAAGGGTAAGGTAGAGCATTATAGTAATGCATAAAAGTGGCTTGGTTCTGGGGGAGAATAATTTCGGGAATTTGATTATACTTGCATAAAAGCGGCTTGGTTCTGGGGGTGAATAAGTTTGGGAAACGTAGGTTGAAAGACTTGATAGTCTCACCGTCTTTGTACGCAATATTATTGTATTCTAGTAATTGCTTTGTTGGGTTCTTAGACTTCCCATAAGTAGATTTGAACCAGTAAACTAACTCTTCCCAAGTGGAAATAATCTTGGGAGGGAAATCGAAGAAATATGCGATGCTTTCCCTCCAAGAGTGTTGACAAATAAGCACATACAAGTATCATTGTCATTAGCTCCTATATTGTGACAAGCATTAGCGAATGCCACCAAGTGTTCATTTGTAGTGATTTTTTTATTCCCTGAAAACCTAGAGATATGCTCTTTGAATTTTGGTAGCAGACGAGTGGTAGGTGCTAGGTTAAAAGGGGAGGATACATGCCACAGATTACTAGTAGCATCTTCTTCGAATTGAAAAAGTACATACTTCTTTATGACATTGGTGGGGTTGGTAGTAGATTGGACAGGGACTTGATGGCTATAAAAGATACCAATCACTGACGAGGCTAAAGGTTGAGATGAAGAAGCCCCTGTTTGATTATTGAGAGGGGGGATGAATCAATAATAGAGAAATTAACAATCATACACATACACAGTACACCAATGTTTTACGTGGAAACCCAAATCGGGAGAAAACCACATAATGTTTTTTCTTATATGTCTTGAAGAATTACATTCATTAGAAGCACCAAATTCATTTGTTTTCCAACTGCAACTGGAAGGAGGCTCCAACCCCCTAGTTTCTCAGGCTACAACCTAAAGGAAGATCCAACTCCATAATTCTATGGCTACAACCGGAAGGGAACTACAACCCCCTATGTTCTTCGACTACAACCGGAAGGTGGTTACAACCACTTGTCCTTGCCTCATACAACCACCTTGAAGTAGAAGTAGGATGATGGAACCACTGTCACACTATCACTGTGAGATATACCGCTGTAAACCTATACCAATAAATCTGA
>SNQJ01S0038264.1:81211-97037 GCA_010110895.2 Picea sitchensis | reverse complement strand
ATCTTATCCCCTTTTCCCCTTTCTAGTTGAATTTAAGCCCTCCGTCTCTTTTTTTCTCATTGGTTTGTGCATAGTGATATGTTTTCATTAATTATCTGAGTGCCATTACATTTTTTCAAAGATAGTCTCGCTGGCCTTTTAGACTCACAACACACTTATTTAGGTGCACAAAAAACTATGAAATGGGTGCACACTTCACCCTTGGTGCACACAAAAAACTCAACACTTTGTTGTACTAAACCACACATGCAATCTAGCCTCAAAATACATATATACAAAGGCTCTCTGGCCCAAAATATTCAGGTTACAGAACCCAGTTTGATGCACATTCCAAGGCAATCCTTGTGCACTTCTTTAGGAGCACACAAACTATGAAATGGGCGCGCACTCCACCTTTTGTGCACGCATACAAAAATAGAACCCAAAACTAAGTGTTGACAACTCACCAACTTATATGTTCATTACATTCACAAATTGGGGTTTGGTCTAGGGGTACAACATTCCCCTTCCCCTTATATATGCATTGTCCTTAGTGCATTATATACAATGTACATTCAAAAATATTTCTTCAAAATTTCCATGCCTTTGATATGGAAGATTGTTGTTCTTCTAGTGATATTTTTCCAAGCACCTGACTCATGTATTCATACTTCAGTTAGAAGTCATTTTCCCTATTCCATAGAACTGCTTTAGGCAAGAATTCTGTTCACTAATGCATTCTTGAGCTGCCTCTTCCTTGTTGCACTCACCCTTCTAAGCGCAAGCATCCTTTCATTGCTACACGGTCCTTCAATGATCCACATTACTAGGGATTTCACACACAAGGAGAGAAACAAATCAGTACCATACCCTCACTAAGGATCTACACTTTGTGGAAATCATAGGGATCTAGTGTCCCAAAAATAGCCTTTCCTCCCAAGCATTCTAGCTTTAATAACCATCGTCTCATCATAATTCCTTGGTGGTTATAACAACAACATTATTCTTTCTTATGGCTCACAACATTTCCCTACTTGAACCACTTTTATTGCATTACTCTCAGCTTGCATTCATCCAAAAATATTGTCAGTATTTCCTGTACAATATACTTTTATTATAATATTCACAAAATTTCACAAAGTGATCACTGAATTGTTTATACTTAATAATTCAATCACTTATATCGATCCATTTACTAGATGGAATGAAATTCTCATTCCCTACACATGCATTAACAGTCGTCATTATATTCATTACTCTATTTCCCTGACAAAGATTCCCTGTAGTCCACCCTCACGTGACTACTTAACCTACAAATCTCTCGTTGCAATATCTAAAAATTCCTAAAATGTTCTCAACTTCATGAGTTAGTAATAATTACATCATTTCACTTGTTATTGTATTCATTTCTATAAAATATAATATCTACTGCATTATCCCAAAATGAATACAATAAATTCCTTCAACCATAGACAACTCTATCTTAGCATGTATGTGTGCAACTCTACTACTTGCACACTTAATAATTTTTTCATGCATATTATTCAATGCACTCTTGCATTTTCTTCATAATTCCCCTTTTCTAAGTCATGCATCCCACCATGGTGAGTTAGAAGGTATGGCAAATGCCTCAACACAACATCCATACACTTCCTACTACGTGCTCAACCATTTGGATGCCCTCCTTTTCAACCTAAACACTACACCAAGATAAAATTGTGTGGTGCTCTTCAGTGTTAGAAAAAAGGTTGCAGTCCAAACATATTTTAGGAGTTCATTGGACACTTGTGTGGAAGCATAGCCTTTTTATATCCAACCATTCCATGGCCTCATACATGATTACCTTAACTGGAATTCATTTATATAACAGGGTCATACCCCTTTACTCACTTGGGTTATTAACTCATACTCAACAAAATACTGACATACCATTATTTCATACAAATGCATTCAAAATCTAACAACTTTTATAAATAACCCAGGCCTTCATCCTTTACCACACCCAGTGGTATTTTTGTTCCCGTAAATGCATTCAAAACATACAATAATGTCACTTTATAAAATATTTTTTTCTGAGGAAATTCTTACCTAACTTCCCTTCAATGATTATGCAACATAAGTACATCAAACTCATACTTGCATAGTTGTTAATTATTTGTTGATGTTGTTTGTTTAGTTGATAATTGATAGAAGCTCACGTGCTTCCTTTACCAACCTCTTATTAACATTTTACCCTTTTGATGTCTTCCTCATATGGATGAATATTAGCAACATCATTGACAATAACATTTGCATTCATGCAATAAACTCCCTCTTTCCTGGAAAAATACCCATTATTAGCAAATTTCATAATCATATATAAAAATAGACTATTCTAAGTCTAAAACATATTATACACACTCTCAAACACTTTCAGGTGCATTGATGCATGTCTATATGCATTGAGAATGTATCCTTGACATGCTCATTAGTGCATATGCATTTCATCTTCCTGTGCTATGTATGGTTGTTCAACAGGCCATATCATATTTTTCACTACATCAATTGACGCAACCTCTTTCATCATTTACAACTCTCTTTGTTGTTCCTAGATGTTCTCAATTCTTCCTGAATTTTTTATACCCCTTTATTCTCTTACTATAATCATTGCACATGGTTGTTCCTAACCCCGAGCACTTTTCCAACCAAACCACTCTTGGCCACATTTGCATTTCCAACCCTATACTATGTTGTTATTAATCTTCAACATTCATCTTCTTTCTAGATCCATATGACCCAACCTTCTCTTGTTGGAATATTCAACACTTGTGGTTGCTTGCACCATCATTTTCTGTTTCTTGAACCCAATTAGTCTCATACTTGACTTGCATAGTCAACTTCCAACATGCTTTGATTTTGCACAAATGCCTTCCTTTCTAGGCTTCATAGAGATCAATTGAAAGTAGCTAGCATTGTTTTGTAATTTCCATTATAAATTCCTGTGATATTTCCAACCCATGGAATGTCACTAATGGCTCCTTTCCACTTGATATGGGTTCCATTCAGGCTTCGTTCCTTTTGCATTCTGCAACAATAATAGGACCATTTTCTTCTGCATGTTCCCTTATATATTTTCCTTAATAAAATCACCTCCATGCTCGAATCCTTTTGACTTGTCATCCCAATCTACTTTGAAATGCACTAAACACCTTTGGAATGCACCCAACATTATTTATATGCATCATCAATCTGTTTAATTGTTGTAATCATTCCTAAGTACTGTAATAGACTCAGAATAACTTGGCATTCACCTAGTGGTACCTTTTTCTACTACCTCCAAATAATCACGGACTTTATCCAATTATGGAGTTCACTTAAATTGATGTAATGTCTTCCCCAGAAGTATGGTTGAATAATTATAGAATCAATATGAACATAATTCATCACTTATGCATCTTCTAGCACTCTTTAGCATGCATACACCTTTATTATTTTACCCATGAATTTGTGACATTTATATTATGCTTTCACTGCACACTTCTGATGGCAATAAGGGAGGTTCCACTCCAAACTGCATAATTGATTCCTAGAGATAATGCACCTTAACTCCAAGTATACACCAAGTATATCTTACTTAGCATCCTCATTGGGTATGAGCATTTGGAATTTGGAATTATTTTCCCATATTAATGTTTGCATTAGAGGTCTTCCAAACTGCTCACTGTCCCATAATGCTTGATCCTTGCAGCTTCTTAAAGAAACTCGTGCACATTTGAAAATATTCACCTTCCTTATTTCTCATATACGAATTCTTCCTTTATTCTTCTTTGTTCTATATATAAAATTAAGCTCTGTATAATTATGCATGCACATAATGTTTTAGACAAAACAATAATAATTTTTCATTTTAAAAATTCTAGATAAGGCATGCATACTTTTGTCCCTTTAAGTACACCAAAATATTCCTTCTGATTGTCTGTGAATTTTACTGCTTAATTCACAATTTTGGTTGAATTTACAGATTCTTCTATCTAATATCTTTCCAATGACTACTTCCTTTCTCAATCTTGAGCACTGAGCAGTAAGTTATAGGCAATTGAATATTGTTAATTCACCCTTTTTTGTGCATCTTCTTCAAAGTGCAGAATAATATCGGACACCAACTTTGGCCACCTATTTCGGTATCTTTGTGAATACGAAGAGAAGTATGAGGCTGTCGAAAACGTGCGTGAAAAGAGATAAAGTTTTTGAGTTCCATAAGGCAAGGGTTTCTGAAAAACCCTAATTATTGCGACACTCGCTTGTTGCACTATACCTGACTAGTGAGACACTCGCTTGTTGCTCCAAAGTTGTCTAGCAAGGCACTCACTTGTTGTCCCATACTTTTCTAATGATGCACTTGCAAATTTGAGGAAATGCTAGCTCCTAGTTGTTGAAGGACTATGGAAGTGGTTACAAGCATGTTTACAATACAAGAGGTAAGCTATAGAATCAGAAGTAAGGTTAAGGGTTATGATTATGATCTTATGATACATGCATGGTGATTATAGTATGTGACATGGTACATATTGTTAATGTTATGGTACATTGATTAGAGGCATTAGTGGTTGGTTGGTTTCTGGTTTAGTTACATGTTATGGTGCATACTTAAGGCTTCATAGATTGTGTTATGAGGTTGTATCTTAGTGACTTTGAGGAGCATGATTGAGGCATGTAGTTGAGGGATTTGGTATATGACATGGTACATAATTGGATGCATGGTATATGGCTATTGAGGTCTACGTATTGAGACACATTTCCGGTATACTTATTGGTTTATTTGTACTTGATATATGGTTGATGTGTTAGAGGTATACCATTGATAGTTACACATTGTTGCGGTATATGCTTGGCACATGGTTGATGGTACATGATATATGGTTCATGGTTGATGCTATGGTACAGGATTGATGCTTGACATGGTATATGAGATACATTGCATGGTATATGGTTTATGGTATATGATATGGTACATGATTGACACTTGTATGGTACATGACTTTGTGTATGGTTGATGCATTGGTTGTGTTACAGGTTGATGTACATTGTTGATGTGCATGGTTGGCACATGGTAGAGGTATAGGTTGATGCATAGTTGGTGCATGATTGAAACACATATCTTGTAATGGTATGTGATGATCTTGGTGCATGCTTGGTTGAGGCATGTGTTTGTTGGGAATCTAGTTGAGAGGTGTCTTTGGTATATGATCCATGTGAGAGGACCTGGTTGAGTATCAATGACAATGGTAGTGAAAGTGATAATGGAAGTGGCAGTGACAGTGACAGTGGCAGTGATAGTGATAGTGATAGTGGTAGAGACAATGACAGTGACAAAATAGTAGAAGAGTCTATGATAGTTGGTCTACACTTATATTTCAGGGTGGTAGGATGGGGAAAGGAAAGGGGGTTGTAGCCGCCTTCTGGTTGGATCTGTAGAATCAGGGAGTTGGAACTTCCTTCAGGTTGAAGCCTAAGAACTCGGTGGTTGTATCCACCTTCCATTTGGAGCCGGAGAACCTATGGGGTTGTATCCTCCTTTTGGTTGGAGCCAAAGAATTGGGGAGTTGTATCTTCCTTCAGGTTGGGGCTTAAGAATGTTGGAGCCTCCTTCCAGTTGTAGCTAGAGAATCTAGAATTTTGTGCTTCCTATGAATGAATTCTTGATATATATAAGAAAACATTCCATGGTTTTCTCCCATTTGGGTTTCCACGTAAATATTGATGTACTCTGTTCTTTATGAAGTTGCTTATGTTTACATGCTTATGATATATATATGTTGAATGCATTCATATATAATACATTGATGATAAATTGTTGAACACTATCATAAAGTTAAAGAATATATATTGTGTTTAAAAGTGGTATAATTTATCATTACTGATTCAACCCCCCCCTCTTAGTAATCGAACAGAAGCAGGTGACTTTTCCATCCCAGGTGGACATTGCTCGACACCACCTAGTCCTGCAACGTGTAGAAACAAGAGAACATTATAAATTTGAGGATGATAGAAAATAAATAAATCACTATGGTGAATTTATAAAATGTGATAGATACCGGTGTATGCAGAACCCTGAATGAGTAGATTGTCTCTACCATTGCATTGGTGATGGATACAGACACAGATGCATCTATCGACGTAGAGGGTTTTCTATATAAGCATATAAACTGCAAAAAATCATACAATAGAATATAAAAATAAATACATAGAATACTATATAAATATATAACGATGAAGAACATAGAAATGGTTAGGATACTAACCTCCTCCATGAAGATTTGTTTTCCACTGGCCTCCATAGGCCCATTTCAATTATGCCTGCAACTCGAGCATCTGTGAAGTTCACATGGATGACTTCTATTTCCATGTGCTCTCTCCTCATTGCACTCTTCTCTAGGGGTTGAAGACATGACCCCTCTATCAATATCACCAGTAGGAACCTCCTATCAAGATAGTGAAACAAAGCTATTGTGTTTCACTAGGATCTGATTCGAGGATGATAGAGCTACATGTACTTGCTACAAGCCCTCTACAACAGGAGGATGTTTGGTAGGGGGGTTAGGCACCTGGGGGGAGGAGGACCTAACATGGGATCATTCCTAGCATTCTCTCAGTCTTGTGCAGACCCTCGACCTACCCCCTAGAAATCACCAATGTCAAAGTAGTTCACATGGTGCATCAAATACCATGAACCACCTATCCATCCAATATTGAAGAATGTGTGGGTGGATGCACCAATCAATACAAATGTGTTTCTTGGTGATAGGTGGTTGTTGTCCAGATTGAGGATCAATAAAAAGGGACATCAGATCTTATTTTGAAATACTCAAGTCTCTAACTTAGTTTCTATCTAGTCCAATCCTATAAAACTCAAGCATTCTAGCCCTATATTTAGAAATAGAAGTTAATTTCCCTTGGGCACTTGCAATGGACCTCATAATGACATCCAATGAAGTGGCCTCTCAGGTAGGTTCTTTGGTTCCCCTTCAATCATTGACAAGTGATCTCAAAGTAGCCAACCCCTCATCAATCTATATGTTTATGTTTGGTGGTTGTGGTGGGTTGGGGTTTTCCTTGCCTTGGTTTTCTTTTGGGTGATTTTATTGTCTCTATGTTCCCTTTTAATAATATATGTTGCAATTTAATAAGTTCACTTATGAAAAAGGTATTGCAAACAAAAATTTCATTTTATCCAAACAAAATCATTAACGTAATTTTGAGTAAAACAAAGAAAACTATGTGTTATCTTTACAATGAAGTTGAAAAAAAACTATACAAGATTAGTGAATTGTTGAGAGATTTACATTCAAGTTTTAATTATGTGTATTAATTAGTTTCATGGATGTTTATTGTATTTTCTTCAAAATTGTCATTGAACCACACATTTGTAGTGGACCTTGCTAATAAGTTTTCAATGTCATTGGAATTTACATCCATAACCCATAACTAATTGTTTTGTATTTTTGCAAAGCCAAGAGAGGAGACAAAGATATAAAATAACGAAGTGAAATGTGTAAACATGCATTAAACGAGCTCATGATTCCTTAAAACATGAGCACAACATGAATGTGATGTGCACACATTCCTAAGAACATGATGCACACGTGTTCCTTCCAACGTTTTTACGTGGCATGCTAAGTGGAGGTTCATTATTTTCCAAACCTCTAACATCAAGATCTTAATATATATGTACACTAACTGAAGTATGGAGTGTCTATAGTCTTACTAGCTCACTCTTATCTATGCATGCCCATTTAAGGCATAACCCCAGCCCAGGAAAATCTTGTACCCAGTGTTGTACCAGTTTTAGAATTTCGCGTGGAGCTCCAACAAGGTGTCATTTTCTTGAAAGATTCAGGTATCTGTGTTATTCTCTCATCACAGATATTATTGTTGAATACTGTACTATAATTTCATGTAACGACAATTTCTGGCTCACCCGGATTTGAAATTAAATGATGTTCGGAGTATAGATGATGCTCAAATTGACTGCATAGCATTTATGTTGTCTCCTACAACTTCCTGGAACAAAAAAAAAAAAAAGGATTAAGTTGCATTTACCAGAATAATTCATTTATATTTCAATCTCATAGAATGTACTTTGTAATTTTGAGGACTTGAGAGTAGGAAATTCTAAGAATTATGTTTAAGCAAATAATTATAGACCTAGGTAGAGTGCTTGCTTGAGCTTTGTATGGTAGGTTGTTTTTTCTTCTGCAACTAGCTAGAATGATGTAGGGAAGTTTCTCCTGACCTAAGCCCCCAAATTTATGACACCTGAGAAAAAAATTAATCTTCTTAATCTATAAACCATAAATGTCATTTATAAGTGCAGTAGTTTAAAAGGAATCTTGGTTATGAAAGAAGAGACTCGTGGAATTTGCATAGGTTTGTTGGGAAACATAAACAACAATTTATACATAGTTTGTCCTTCTTCAGGGAATCAAAGTAGAGTGTAGGTATTAATAGGAAGGAAAGGCAAGCTCGTCACTCTCTGCCTGCTTGTACAGTAGAAAAAAGCATTGATGAAAAAACTCAGTCCCTTTACACTAATCAGGCATCTTTCACAGTAATATTTTCCGAAAAAAATGTTGAACGTATTTATGCAACTATTCAGTATTGAAGCTATTTATGTGAATATTCAATGATTATAGATAAACTAACCTGAGCTTATAGGTGAGTCGTTCAATTTTTGTGTTTAAATCAAGATTTGGAAGCGAAAATGGACACTTCTCAATTCCAGCTTCAGCCCAAAGATGTTGAATACGCCTTGATTCCAGTGTTTTATTTGTTAGAAGAAAACATAATCATGTAGAAATTCTTAAACAAGACAAAATGTGCAACGGTGGAACTCAGGAACCGGAGCTTTAAGGTGAACCGTCATTTTTTGCTCTTAAATCAAGATTTGAAAGCTAAATTCGGCACTTCTCTGTTCAAGCTTCATCCCAGCGATGTTGTTTTCTCTCTCACAAGTGAAGGTATTTATGCAAATATTCAGTGATTATAGACACATTCAAGGTAGAAATTATAAAGCAACACAAAATGTGCAATGTACAATAGTTGAATTCAAGAAATTCATGGTAGAGATTATAAAGCAGCATAAAATGTGCAATGTACAATAGTTGAATTCAAGAACCTGAGCTTTGAGGTGAGTCGTTCAATTTTTTCTCTTAAATCAAGATTTGAAAGCTGAAATTCTGCACTTCTCTATTCTAACTTCAGCCCAAAGAAGTTGAATATTCCTTTACTCTATTAGAGGTGAAGTAATTTATGCAAATATTCAGTGGTGAAGATATTTATGAATATGAAAATATTCAGTTATTATAGACACATTCATGGCAGAAATTCTAAAACAAGACAAAATGTGCAATGGTTGAACTCAAAAACCCGAGCTGGTTCTGTTCTTGCTGGTTCTGTTCTTGAACTCAAAAACCTGAGAAAAACAGAAATTTTTTCTCTTAAATCAAGATTTGAAAGTTAAATTCCACACTTCTGTGTTCAAACTTCAATCCAACTATGATGAGTAAGCCTCGTTTCCAGTGATTTTTATGTAGTGAAGGTATTCAATGTAAATATTTAATGATTATTTTCATTATGTTCTTTAAACTTTAAATAAATACTTTTCATCTAGCACTTCACGTAAATACAAATAGAAACTATAAACCACATTGTTATAAATACAAATAGAAGTGAACACTATTTTTAATCTAATACTTTACTAGCTATAAACCACATTGTGCTAAATACAAATAAAAGTGTGCTAGTTACAAATATAAATCACATTATACTAAATACAAATAATACAAATAGAAGTGTACTAATTACAAATAGAAGTGAACAACATTTTCAGTTTAACACTTCACCACTTATAAATTATGTTAGTAAATCTTCTTCTTGGATTAGTAATCTTTAGAATTATTATTTAAAAAAGTGTATATATAAGTATATGTGTAACGAATAATGATTTAATAATTTAAACAAGCATTATCATATTAATGGTCTAAATTTAAAATTTAAATCTCAATAATGGTACAATCTTGAAAATTAAAATATTAAACTTAATCAATAATTATATATTATAATTATTTTTATGTACAAATTCTATCTACTAATATTTATAATAATCATATACTTTATACTATGTAAAAATATATATTTTTTCCATAAATATATTATTTAAATAAAAATTATCAATTATCTTAGTTAACAACTCCATTTCAAATATTTATAATAATCATATACTTTATACTATGTAAAAATATATATTTTTTCCATAAACATATTATTTAAATAAAAATTATCAATTATCTTAGTTAACAACTCCATTTCAAAGGGCTCAATTCTCTAATTTACCATAACATAAAATACAACCCACTAGACGATAAGACATTAAAAACCAATCACACGATTGCATTAAATTAAATCACGAAATCAAGATCATATTTAAAAAGAATAACCATTAGAGCCCGAGGCGTCTTGAAGTCAAAATCTCGTGGGATTGACTAATATGAACGTAGAATTCGAGCCGGACGCGTATTGAAGTCGGAATTTCCACCTCCTTCCTTCCCTTTCCTCAATGTGGGATTGACTAATATGAACCGAGAGTGGATGGATGAGAAAGAGTGAAGTCGGAATCTCCATTTGTAATAAAAAATGTAACCATATGTGTAAGTACTCGGTGTTGTCTTCTTGTTTAATGTTTTTTTTTTAAATTGGCGATATAAATTTGAACGATATCACAATTTTTTGTTTTTTAAATTGTATTTTTAAATGTATAAATGGATTTAGTGTGCTGAAAAATCCGTGGAGCACTTGGATTATATAGACTTAAACATTTAAATTTGCAGATCCAACACTTATTCATCAGATTTCGAGAAAAATTAAATAAAAAAAATCTTTAGAAAATGGTCAAAATGTAGAACAGTTAGACTACATTGTAAGGACTCCGCTGGAAATGTTAGTGGCAATGGCATGACAAAACCATAGAAGGCATGTTGGGCATACTTAATAAGTTGCATGGTGAGTCTATATGTTTTGGTAGACTTCGTCACTGACTTGATGATTTGTGAAACGATTGGGACGGTGAATTAGTGCATATGTTAGGAGGATCAATGATATCTTATTAGATAGGATGGATGACTGACGAAGCACTGCATAACGGGCTTTGGCAGAAGACGACACTTCTTGGTAATGTGATAGATTGTGTGTGTTATCTGTTGCAAGATAATAATGTTGATAAATGCATTGAAGATATGTGAACCCCTGGCGAATGAGGAACATAATATCCATTGGCTATCACGTGTTGACTTAAATGGATGATAACATTTTCTTGTGTTGGGTAGTGGGTTGTTCAAGTATGTTGGGCTTGAAGGAGACAACAATAAGTTGCCTATGGGTTGGGTTGAAATGATGTAGTGTCGCTTATGGTGAAATGAGCATTCTGACATTTCACATGATTGATAGTGCCTAGCTTGAGTTTGGTCAAGACATGTTAATTAGATGTATTCTAAGAGATATAGGCAGTCGATGGTCATGCTCAACTAGTGAGGTCATGTCAATGTTGCATGTGAACTGGACTTGAGTGGTGAGGGATGCTTGAGTGGGATAAAAAGTCTAGCCCCATGACAAATGGCATCAAAGACATGTTCAAATATGAAAATTGTGGAAGTGTCTCTTCACCACCAACACCCCTTTCATTGGAGGAGTTTATGGGACCATGTTGACCAGGACATTAACAATCCAAGTGGAGGAGAATGTAAGGATTTAACTTGAGATGTCATTGGCAATGGCATGAAAGTGGGCACACAGGACATACTTTGCAAGTTGTATGGCAAGTCCACATGCTTTGGTAGCCTTGGTGATCGACTCACAGTGACTTGCGAGACAATTAGGATGGTGTACTAGCACGTAGACTAGGAGGACCAAGGATGCTTTGTCGAGTAGGATAAACAACCAACGAAATGTTACATAGTGGGATTTGACGGAGGATGGCATGGCTTCACAATGTGATAGATTGCATGTGTTATCCATGGCAAGACAACAATGTTGATAAATGCATCGAAGATATGTAAATCCCCGACGAAGGAAGGACGTGATTTTCATTGATTATAGCATGTCATGATCTTCATTAATTATCGTGTGTCGACTTAAATGGATGATAACATGATTTCATATTGAGTAGTCCATTGATTAGTAGGGAAAAACACATAACAAAGTGAATGCCCAACACGGGGTCTTCGTCTCAACCCTGAAACGATACGATTCTAATCATGTGAATATATGACTTGATGTTGAACATGGTAGAAACCACTTGATTACCGGTCATTGAGGTATATCGTTAACAAGTGTGAGGGAAAGCACCAATGATGATAATGATTCCAAAGGTACCTTTAGTACATCCCAACGAATGTGAATAAGTGAGTTGAGGTCGAACATTCGTGAGATCATTTGATCAGAGGTCATTGGTGTAAACCTATTGTTGGAAGCAAGGAGGCCTGCCATTGAGGCATGCATGTTCCAAGGTACTAATTTGTTTCTAATTCTAATTTCCAAATGATGTGCTAAAGTCTACAGGGAAATACTCATCGAAGGAGGGCCATGATGTATCCCCCATCATCGACATGAAACTAACACATCAAAGTGATGTAAGATTGTAGAAATGATGAATATGGACTGACATAGGAATGGAAAAATGTATTACTGCAAATGGTTGGTTTTTAAATGAAACTTCCCTTGAACATTGTGAGGCATGACACAAGACTTGGCAACATTAACTTGACTCATTTGAGAGATGGACCAAAACATAGTGCAATGATAACCGGGGCACTCTTCGAGTGAGCCGAAGGAGTAACATGACTCGTGGGATTGGTTAGAGGCAAGCAAATTAACCAATTGTAAGGAGAGACACAAACAAGTGTCATATTCAAGGGTGACAAAAAACTGCCGTCAGGGTTCCCAAAGAACTTGACCCACTTCCTTCAATTTCCCCCCACCATGATCGGTAAGCACCTCTTTGTTTTTTAACGAGCTTGAGGAGGGTAACAGATGCTCGGTATAGCTCATATTCGATGAGTCCCTTGACATATTTTTAACGAACTTGAAGAAGAAGGGGTTCGGTCTTAAATGTGTCCTGGAGATTGGATCCATGTAAGTCCTTCAATGTGTGTTTTAACGAGCCCAAAGAAGGTAAGCTCACAGTCTTTTCATGTTTAGAGAGTCTAGAAAAATCATAAATAAGACTCCAAGGGTGTCTTTTTCATAAATTTATTCTCCTAATCCTGAAAAAGAGTAAAATAATATGGAGAAATTTCTAGTCATGCTTGACTAGAGTATACCTTTTTCGTAGTTAGTCTAATGAGGCCAAAAAAATGGGTAAAATACCACTCGAAATATGACCTTTAAAATCCTTTTAACGAGTGTGAAAGGAAACAAGCTCATTCGACAATCTTTTTATGTTTTGGGAGTCTGAAAAGAGATTAAAGGAGACTCCAAGGGTTCCTTGTTCGTATAGCTTTTACAAGTCTGAAAAAGAGATAAAAGTATACTCGGTAACTTATTCTCATGTATTTAACGAGCACAAGAAATAACAAAGACTGAGCTCGGTAACCTATTCTCATGTATTTAGGAGCACGAGAAAGAACAAAGACTAAGCTCGTTATAGAAAAGAATACTACATCACGATGGGAATGAACCCCAAGCGAGAATCACTCCTTACAACGTGTCTTTCTAGAGATTTACTGCAAAACAAAAGAAGCATGATGCAAATGGCTAGTGTGAAGAATAATTGCAATGGCTATAAGAAAACGAGATGACAAATAGCACAAAGCAGTAGCAAGCTATTAACAAATGAGACGACAAATAACAGTGAAGCAGTGGCAAGCACAACCTTAAGCAGGCAATCTGTTTCACTTTTTAACGAGCTTGAAATAGAAAAATAACTATCCTCGGGTGGTACCCATGGGTGGTTGGTACTTTTCCCCTAGATGAAAAGCTAGCGGCTTAACTCCAACATGATGTCGAGAGGCTAGAGACATGGCCCCCAAGCTTCGTTTCATTCATCGACTCTTCTCTTATTGCCAATGTCTATACCCAATAGACTACTGGCTACTAATAGGAAAATTTTCACTGGCAAGGGAGGAAGAAAGAGGATCAACCAACCCAGGTGGATGAAATGAAGGTTCATGTACGAGTTCTAATGAAAGACTCGACTTCAATAGGAGAGGTGGTTGTTTCATTTTTTAATGAGCTTGACACAAGAAAAGAACTATGCTCATAACCTCTGGGTTTGATTCCTAGACTTCTGTTTCATTTTTTAACGAGCTTGCCACAGAGAAGAAAACTATGTTCATGACCTCTGTTTCATTTCTTAACGATATTGACACAGAAACAAGAACTTTGCTTGACTCTGGTGTCAATTTTTAATGAGCTTGGAATCTAAAATAAAACTATGCTCATGACCTCTTCTTGATTATGATTTCCAAGAGGACAATGCTCTAGAAGGAATACATGTCAAGGGACAAACCTCAATCATGGCTTCCAAGAGATCTTCGTTGAATGGAAGAAAAATTCTTTGGATGAAATACATATCGAGGGCCACAATAGGGGTAAGGGGATCATGGTCTAATATCCCTATTGAAGATATCACCATGTCAACCACCGGATCCAGTTGATAAGAGCCCTCATCCAGAGTTGAACACATGGGACATGTTGCCACATAATTAACATGTGGCGGGGACGATACCACTTGAACATAATGACCATTTAGGGAAGGTGGGTGGTTGACAGTTAAATGAGGACCAACAAACGAAAGTTGTTCGATAGCCACACTTTTTCCATTATGAGGAAAACATATCGCTCGAAAGAGAGTGGACATGATAGCTTTCATGGTGTAAAGATAATCTCACCCAAGGAGAAAAGTAAAATCCAAGGGGTCATGAACTACCATAACATCAATATAATTTTTTTTCCCTCCTAAAGTGACAGGTAATTGAGGAAGGATTCCTAAAGGTTGAGTGATTTGTTTGTTAAAAGATAAAAGATTATGGGTGACTGACAAAATTTGAGGACAAGCTAAAGCTTGCCAAGCAGCTGAGGGTAGGATACTAACGGAAGCACCTTCATCTACAATAATCTGAGGAATGTCCCTACCAGAAACCTGAAGAGTGATTTGGAAAGGTACGTAGGAAAGAAGACGAGGTTCATTTATCCCATACCAATAAAAAATAATGGTCTCATTACTTGGAGGGGGTTCTACATTAGGAGGAGAAATGCCCCCTTGTAGGGTAGAATCTGTATTAACAAGAAAAACATGAGCGATACTAACTTCACTCTTTAACGAGAGAGTGGGATCGACCGATGACGGGATCAGATTGATCACTTGGAAGATCTTGCTCTCTAAGGGGAGAGAGGGATCGAATGATGATGGAATCGGGTTGAACAATTAGATTTCACTCCTAAAGGGAAGAGTGGGATTGACTGACGATGTAACCAAATCGACCACTTTAGCTTCACTCTTCAAGGGAATAATGAGATCGATTGATGAAGGAATTAAATCGACCACGTTAGAAACCAATGGTGCGTCGGGAGAGAGCTTATGGTAAGTAGTCGGAGGTTGTGGTTGGGGAAAAGTCATATCTTCCAACAAGTGTAAAGATTCATCCATACGAGGAAAAAATTAAGTACGATACATGATCCAGGTGGATATCGGGGGCCACCCACCTTTTCCAAATGGCTCAAAACAGTTTTTTGGCCATTTTGGCAATTTACTATTTTTAGCAGGTTTTAACTTCCGGGGCCATTTTGAGGGTCTAAATGAAGTTTTTTTGAGATC
>SNQJ01S0038264.1:71054-81164 GCA_010110895.2 Picea sitchensis | reverse complement strand
TAACTAGTTTATTTCTTCCAACATGTCCTGCAGTGGTTGGAAGTTTGGCCCCTTGATTATTTTTCTTCTTCTTAATCTTCCTTTTCTTCTTCTTCTTATCCAGCTGGTTACCGACTTCAGATCTTTCACTAGGTAAAGGAGAAGAAAAGGAAGAAGATGCAATTGGTAAAGAAGGCGAAGGGTCAACATGAGGTGGATGTGCATTCAAAACACTAGATGCATTCGAGATTATGGGAGTGGAAAATAACCATACTAGTAACCCTATGGTAAATCCGGGAAGACTCAATGTGGCAATATAAGGAGGACCAACATTTCCAAAAGAATAAAAAACAAAAGATTCCCTGGGAAAATGGGTTCCTACGTTGGTAGTTCCAGGAATTGATGCCATATTCCCAAACTCAACCTAAGGAAAACAAACAACACACACTAAAAAATCTAGGAAGCAAACAAACAAACAAACCTTTCCACAATGAAACCACTAGTTGGTGATGAAATCCAACGTTGTGGGATCAATATAGGAAGGGGATGAGATAGAGCCGGTGGAATAGTTATGTTGGTGACCTACTTAACGGACTTACACCCTAATGCAAGTTCCCACATGACAAAACATGGGTTCCCCTCCAAGGATCATGAGTGAGTTTGACCAACGTCTGCCCCAGGTACAACAAAGACTTTCCCCTTCACCATCACCTTGTTTATGAGCCCTAAATATTATGGTCTCTAAGGTTACCACTTACAACACCAATTCCTGGGGAAACACTTGACAATCAGGTATACACGCAAGGGTAGGTCCGAAACCCAAAATACCCTTGAGAGGTGCCTCAGACCGAGGTGTGAACCTCTCAAGTGATCCCCAAGTGTGTTATGACATTGTTTGTAATACGTGAATACCACTCCACTAAGACCAACGAAGTGAGATTAGTTACTCGATTGACCCCAATGTGACCTCGTGATTAACCCTTTTGTGAGAAGGGTTTCCCAGGAAAGTGATGTGGCAAATGGATTTCTCTACCTAACTCAAGATTCTATGTTTTTTTTGTAGCTTTGGAGAGTTATCTTCACCACTTACTCCAAAGCCCTACAACTAATCTAATGTAGGTTTGTAGAGCCCTAGAAAGAAAAATCTCTAGATAGATTTTAATTAGTGCTTTAATTTTATGGATGTCTGTTACTCAAAAGGGATATGAATGCAACTTGACTATGATGTGTGATACTTAAATCCAAGAAGACTTCAAAATAAAAAATGAATGCAATGCAATATTTTCTTTCCATGAAGGCTATCTATAGAAAGGAGCAAGAGGTTTCAAGCAGAGAAACACTGATAAATTTAAAAAATGAAAGCTCAAAAATGCCAAAGACCATGCAATTTTTCGCTCTAAAATGCAAGCTCAGAAATGCACCACCCAAAAACCAGAATGAAAAAATTATTTTCGTTTGATATAATGAAATGAGATATGCAACAAACTTTAATGCTTCACTACTTTCAAATGGAATGAAAGGAATCAATGTTTAACACAAAGAGACATGAAGCAAGAAATAAAATCAAACAAAAATGAACTCAAAATGTTGACAAGTACTCAACAAATGCAAATGTCAAAATTCTTCCAACATAAGTTCAAACAAGTACCCAAATGATGTAAAAGAGAAAGAAAAAAATCACTCTTTAATCAATTCTTGAAAATGAGCAGCAAGAAAAGGGATTCAAAACTAGGTTGTAGCAAGAAAGAAATTCTTTAACCAAAAAGAAGGAATTTCAAAGAAGACAAGAAGGCTCAATACTAATCAACCCTTGCAAACTTCTACTTGATGAAAATTTCCAAAAAATCAAGGAAACTGAAGGCCTTGTGAGATAAAGGTCGGAGAATTGAAATGTTGGAAGAATTAGGTGATCTTTTTAACCCAATATGACTAAAAAATTTCAAAATTAAGAAGAGGTTTGCAAACTCAAACAACAAGAAATGAAATGAGTTATAGATAGTGGTTTCTCAAGCAAACAAAGTCTAAGATAGATTAGGAGAATCTGGGCTAAAATCCAGTTCACAACAGATTGAGCAAAGTAAGGCAGAAACCAAGGAAAACACTCAAAAGGAGAGAGTTGTGCTCTTATAATCAAAGAGATAAAGCTCTATGGCGCTCCCTAGAAGCTTAGGGGGAGTGCCAGTCAGGCCAATGGCACCTTGGTAGCCACTGCAGGGGAGTTTTGATCTTGTAGAAGCTTAAAAATGGCTTCCAAAAACTAAAACTTAGAAAAAGTTTAGTCAATGACTCTATAATCTCTTCAATGAAGAAGAGGGAAGGGGAAAATACTCAGGATCAAGCATCAATCAAGAAGGATCTAATCACAGGCAAGGATTCCAGACAATCCAAGGAAAAGACTAGTCAAAGTCCTTTCCTAGTGGAGTCGCCATTTTTCTGTTAAGAGAAATCTTACCTTGTGGATAGGATAAGCTCCCTTTGGACCAAGAGTCCTATGTTGATCTAAATATAGAATGAAAAAAATGGGATCTAACTTCCCTTTATATATACCTTGAACAATCAAACTAGAAGAAGGAAAGAAGGGAGTACCTTATTATGAAGTTTGTCCTCACTTTTGCGATCCTAGATCTTGATCTCCAAGCTCCTTGATGTGAATAAAGAACTGCAAAGACTCACAAAAGAGCTCTTCTTCCTACTACATATGATTAGAAAAAGTAAATCTATCTACGATGATCAATACAATAATAGACAAGCACATGCTGAATTCACAAGCTTGAAGGGAATAGGCTAAGTTTATATTAATGAAAACCAAGGATAGATACTTACAAAGCCATATTTGAATATGCAACACCTCCTCCAAGTCTTCCTCATCCAGGCCCTTGCACGATTCTCTTATGATCAAAATGACGATACTTTCAACAAATTCATCTCCCCGGGATCAAAGGTTTGACACCTGAATTCTTCCTCCCTTTCACCTTGGAAATGCCTTCAATTTATAGGATTGGGAGGATCAACCACCATGAGATAATAAGGGAATTGGTTGAGGATATGGATCCATGAGTTGGGATTTTATCCTAAGATAGTTCAATAGGATAAGATTTGAACCAAAACAACCTCATCTCTTCAGAGTTGTCCCTTAATAAAAGGCACAATTCGCCATATTTTTCTCTAACCAAAGTGGTACTCCCCCTTAGTTAGAGAAATAGCGCTAGTGGCGCTCCATTAATATGGCTAGGGGAGAACCAACACTCCCTATACATGGACAGGGGGGCGCCACCCTTCATAAATGCCCAAAAAATGGTCAATTTTCCAATTAAAAGGCATGCTTTTGGCCTTGAAATGATGGCTTTCTTCCTCCTATATGACTTAGGGATCATGGAAAATGTCTTTCATGGTGTGAACGAGTTGTGACACTTGGAAAATTTCATGTGACACTTAGTAAGGTGCATATGACACTTGCAAAAGTTCATGCGACACTTAGTAAGGTGCATGCGACACTTGCAACACTTAGGGTGCGACACTTGCAACACTTAGGGTGTGAGACTTAAGCGTGGAATTTTTATGTGTAACACACAGTCTTGTCTTCCCTTGACACCAATGACAACAATTTCAATAAGGAGCACCAGTGTCAGAGACAAAATGAAGAGGATCATCCTACAACAATCCAAGTAGGCATTCAACAACTTGATTCCATAAGACTTCTCATCAAACCATACATTGCATCTGATGACAATTTGTCATTTGACAGGATCAAACAATTGATAGGATTTCGACTCTTCATAGTAGCCCATCATGATGAAAACATGAATCTTTGCATCCAACTTCTTTCTACAATCATTGAGAATGTGATCCTAGGTAACACATCCAAACACATGGAGGTGGTCGACTGAAGGCTTCTTCCCATACCATCATTCGACTAGAGTCATGGAAGGAAAAACTCAAGTCGAGATGCAATTGAGGAGATAATTTGCATAGTATACTGCTTCAGCCTAGAAGCGATGAGGAAGCCCTTTGGCCTACAAAAGACATATATCCATTTCAACTAATGTCCGATTCTTGCATTCTTCAACACCATTCTGCTAAGGAGTGTGAGGAACCGACCATTGCTAGTAAATACCATATTGAAGTAGGTATTCTTCGAAAGGTCAATTTACATACTCACCACCATTTTATGATCTTAATCATTTGATGGGTTGGCCACATTGCTTGTTAGCAAAGGCCCAAAATGTCTTGAACTTCTCAAAGACAATATTCTTATTCTTCAGAAAGTAAACCCATGTAAAGTGGGAGAAATCATCAATGAAAGTCAAAACGTACCTTGCACCTTCCATTGAAGGTAGTTTGATTCAACATACATCACTATGAATCAATTCTAGTATTTTATGTTCTTGCCACACTTTTCCAAAGTCGAATGGTTCCTAATGATGCTTCCCAAGTACACATCCCTTACAAACTCCTTCAAGGGGAAGCACCTTTGGCAAACCAACAACCATGTCGCTCATGGAAGCACCTTTTGAGTTTCTAGTGCCTGCATACTTTGTAAATTTAGATGTCTGAGTCACTCTTCGAATTCGTTTGTCAGTGTGAGCAACCAATGTGGTCGATTTGGGTTTAGGTCGAGTCCTGTCATGGAAATTATACAAATTTTCCATTAGGTCGAGAAGCTCGCCAATGATAATTGACTTACTTGTCTTCAAATCACGAACATATAACCAATTTGACCAAAATTACACAATCTTACCTGTCTTTGTTGACTGAGAAACATACAACAGATTGACACTCATATTTGGCACATGATGGATGTCAACGATCTTCCCATGTTGACAAGAAACATCACCCTGGCCAACAACATCCAAAGATAAATCATCAACAACATAGATTTTACTCTCCTTAGATTTATTCAGTCTCATGAACAAAGAGGCATCCTTAGCCATGTGATGGGTTCACCCAAAGTCAACTACCCATTCGTTCTGTACAAAATGAGACAACAAGGCATCATAAGTCTTGACTTGGAAGGTGAAATTATTAGTAAGTTGAAAAACAACAGACATGTCTCCTTCAAGGTTTTTAACCATCTCCTCTAAATTGTTTCTCTTCTTAATATATCATACTTTCTTCACATGTACAACCTTTCCACAATACTAACATGTCTTCTTCTTTTGACTTTGTTGTGGTGCATATTCCTATCTCCGAGGTTTGTGATCATGGTATGCATGTTTCTATCTATATTCATCAAGCCATGCTCTATCCTTGGGATCCATCTTGTCCTTTCCCTTGAGAAAGTGGTCCTAGTGTTTACCACCAAGCTTGCCTTCTCCAAACAATCTATGCTGATCAATAATTAAAATACCATAGAAATATTCAAAGGTGTAATCATTACCATCTTCCTTACGTTCTTTCCAGTTGGTGTGGAAATTCGAAACGAACACGTCGAATGGTGTTCTCAAGTTCATCAGGACCAACTCGATGAGTTGTCCATCCTTCTTCTGATAGTTCTTTCCACATTTTCCCAATTTGAACTGGAGTTCTTTGACATGTGCCAAATAGTCCTCCATTCTCTCAAAGGAATGAGGATAGAGAGAGATCAACTATTTCTCCAACTGCATGATGTGGTTCTCATCAACTGGGTCGAACAAGGTTTTCATCTTCTTCCAGAATTGGTGAAGATAATCAATTCCACTAAGGTGAAAATGAATCTCCTACAAGATATAGGTCTTAATGATCCTTACAACATCATCCTTCTTGATATCAACAACAAACTTCACCTGATCATTTGTTGTATCCAGAATCACTAATTTTTTACACTACCACAATCATTTGCTCTTCAATAGGGTTTCCATATCCCGTGCCCAGACTGCATATTAATTTGATTTGTTTAGAACACCAAGATCAATTTTTCGATATCTAGATAAATTTGTCTATTTTAATAAGTTCCAATAAACGAACCACTAGCCTAGAGTCAATCACACAACATATCTGACTCAGAAAGGTTTGCAGATAACAAGTCAAGGTTTAAACTATCGGCTCTGATACCATGTTGGGGAATAGGGTGGAACACAACATGAAACAGAGGACACAATATTGTAGATAATCAAAGAGGAACAAATAATTTCAAAGATAAAGGTGGTGTTTAAAGACACCATTACAACACTTAAGAAAAATGCACTATGATCATAACATCACAATGCACGTTGCACATCTTGATCCACATGATCTATTGCACAATATCTTATATTAATAATGACCCAAGGGGTCGACTTTTATAGTCTCAAGATCTAACCAATTCCCATAGAATCCAAAGGATCTTGTCCACATGGAACTGTCGGTTGTTAGAGTTGACTTCGCCAAATTTTCTCTATAAATTCGACTCGATAAGGATGCTTGACCTGAATTCCTATGCGTCCAACTCGTAGTCTATTGCTGGGTTGTTCAATCCACCACCGATTATCTTCAATTGTTGGTTGATTTTCTGACTGACATGCACGTTGACTACCTGAATGACTAGTGTAGTGTGATGGTCGATTACTCGATCGATTGTATCCAGGTGTAGATCGAACTCTCAACCTACTAAACCCATGAGATGTGTGATGAACCATCAATGCTTGAATTTCCAACAACTTACACTTAACCTCTTAAGTTGCACAACACTCAATGTGTATAATAAGTTTTAGGGGCATTAATAACATTTTTGCAGTTCTTGGTTCATTAAGTTTTTATTATATAAGAACTACCCATGTTATCGTGACTAGTCATTATGAACTTTGTAGGAGTGATGTGTAGTCACCATAAATCACAATTCTAACCATCAACCTCTTAGTGAAGCCACTATGCATATTGGCTGATTAATCTCACCCCAATACTGATCCATAATTCTTATGCAAAATGAAGAATTTCATCATTCACTATATTTAAGGAGATGACAAAGAACCTATTGATCCCTCAACAACCCCACTATTTTTTGAGTAAAATTTGGGGGGCCCTCCTACTCTCCTTTTTGAATTTATATTGATCTTGTCTCCTCATTGCCTTGTAGTATAGTTTCTTTCCATTATTTTGAAATGAATAAGTTAGATGAGCCTCCATGTTTCACCCTCTTCATTATGACTTAGTTTCAATTTTTTTTACTTGAACTAGTGTTTTCTGTAATAGGTTTTCAACTTGCTTACTTTTCAATTTTTGCTTCAATTCGTAAATCACGCCCCTTCCTCATATTTTATTTTCCTTTGGTTTAAAGTTTCTTTTATTTTCTTTAAAGTTTCCTTAGTTAAATTTTCTTCTCTTTTTGTTTGAAGTTTCTTTTCCTTCGAATTCAATTTTATTTGTTTGAACTTAGCCTTCATGTTTTGACTTATCGTTAGAACTAATTCCCCCCTCGCAACTTCCAGATTGGGCCCGATCCTTAAATCAATTCCCTCCTTCACCTTCATTTGTCGAGTTCTTTCCTTATCTCTAAATCAAGGCCTTCATTTTTAGACTTCGAATTCAAGTTTTACTTTCAAAACTTGAATTCAAGTTTTCCTTTTGTTCTTGTTTTAAGTTCGAGTTCTTTTTTAAGTTTGAATTCAAAGTTCGTTCCAATTTACCTTTGAACTTTCCTTCCCCAAGTTTAAAATTAGGCCCTTCCTTTGCTAAACTCTTTGCTTATTTGGAAAAAATTGAGATCTAATATCACCTCCTTTTTTTTCTTTTGATCTTTTTTCTTAAACTTGGTTCAAACTTTTGAAATCTTGTTTCAAACTTTGAACTCTTGACTTAATTTTTTTTTATTTTTTTTGTCGTGTATGACAATCAACCCCAATCGTTAAATCTATGCCTCCTTCAACAAACTCGAGTAAATGAAAGGCTCAATCTCCAAATCATTCCATCCCTCATCGAATGATAGTGAGAATAGGTCTTGATTTTTGAATCAACCTCGCTTCCAAAGTCGCCCCCTTGTTCAGAACTCTTTCCTCATTTAAAATTTCAAAAGTTTTAATTGAATACTTTAAGTGAAGTATGATTATGTATCATCACTCTAAACGACCACCTTTTTTCAAACTTTAGTAATAAACATGGTTTTGAGATATAATTCTAAAGTTCAAAAGTAAGTCATGTATATTTCGAATAGTTAGAATGTTGAATCGAAAATTGGATTCCCTTAGTAATGTCCAAAGTTGTAGAGTAATATTTGAAAGTTACAACTTATTACACCAACCTCACTGAATATATACTTAGTCCCAAAATGTGCAAGTTTAACCTAGCTCAATATGTTGTTTTTCAATGAGTCGTTAATATATGGTTTTACTTTAGCTTTGACATCCCGTAAGTCGTATACCAACATTTTTCCAATTGAAATTTGCATCAAAAATTCACATTCAAAATATGAATGATACATCCCACTACAACAACATGCACCTCAAGTCAAGCTTAATAATCTTGAACCTTGAAAGCTTGTTTAATTCAAATGGTTAAAAGGGACTTACTAGTTTAATTAATTTGGTAAATAGAAAAAAGGGACTTACCAGTTTAATTAATTTGGTTTTGAAATTAATTGTGTTTCCTATTTTTTCTTCGCTAACCTGTGAGAATTTTTATATGGATTCCAAGGTATATGGAAAGAGGAAGAGAGGTCTTCAATAAAAACCAAACATATACCTACCTAAATAGTTGATCAAAATAATTGAAGATCTTAAATAAACAACATCAACAAGCAACAAGCAAGCAAACCAAATCACCATATCATTAGAAGAAGAATGAGCAAGGAAGAAAACCAAGGAAACTATTAATGCCACAAGAAAAAGGGATAAGATTGAAGTAGAGAATGTTAAAGAGAAGAAGATTAATAGGTTAAACATTATAAATAAAATCATTACCAAACTTTTAAGTTCATTGACTACACCTTTAAGGTATAAAATGAATTAACATTCTACATACACAATTCTATGACAAAGCACAACATTTAGGGGTGCAAGGGAAATACATAGTTTAGAGGTCATGAAATTTTTCGAAGCATGGGAACTGGAGTACTAACAAGCTTAATTGCAGTTTGCTAGGTAAAAGATTGACAGTTTGCACTAGAATAAATTCCTCCTAAAATTCCTCCTATTACTTTAGAATATGTGTCACTGGAAGTAAATAGTTCATCATGTTGTCTACGGGATTACCCATGAATCCAATAACTCTTTTATGATATAGAAGGTCATAGAGAATATGGAAAACAATTCCCACTTCCCTTCTTTTGGGCATACACATAATTTCTTTCCACAAGTGTAGGCGTCTAAAGATTTGGAAATCTATAATAACACCAATAGGAAGGATATCAAAGCTCCGACTAATGTTAATGAGAAACCAACTAAAATTTTATTAAAACTCCTACGAGCACATCAAACTGATCAATAATATATTACATAAAATGGACAAATGCGAGATAATAATAATTAGACTATTGCATCATATACAACCTTCCTTAAGAAAGAGACTTTTTCTCATGGGGATACACTTAATTGAACTTTTGAGGGAGGGGTTCCTAGAGCCAAGTAGAGTATTATCTTATAGAAGAGGATTCAAACAACCAATGAGGAAATTCAAACAACCAAGTAACATGTCAAAATAGCCAAAGGGAGTTGAATCTTCATATGGAAAAACAAGACAAAGTGATAGGGGAAACCAATCAACAATAAGGGGAAACAAATAATTAGCCAGGTGTATCAAACCCATGAGTTCCCCCCCTTCTTCTTTTTTCATAAATAAGATGAATTTGATGAACACATGCCTTTTTCTTCTACAATTATGTAAACTCTTTTAGAAAAGTGTTGAATGAGACACAAAGCTATTTTGGAGACAAACTTCAGTTCTGAATATTATGATGTGTAGAACTTATTCTACTAGTTTACTGAGTTTTAAAATGGTGTAAGCATTTTATTTTACAATGAAGGATTTCTCATGTATGAGAAATTTGTATTACTTTGTTTATCTCACAAATTGTTTGTCTATAGCTATAAGCATAGGACTATAGTAAGTTGCTCATTTTCAAACTTCTTTGTTATGTAGTTGTTATTTAGATTTCTAATTTTATTTCCCTGGTAAGTTTCTTACTAAAGATATGAAGTGGTGATATACTTGTTGCTATGTTTATCTCCTTAATTTTGCTAGTTT
>SNQJ01S0038264.1:32323-53434 GCA_010110895.2 Picea sitchensis | reverse complement strand
CCGAGGGACGATATCTGCTCGGCTTATGTTGCCTATTTCACTAACCAGCAGGTGATGCGGGAAATCGGCGCCGGCAGAATTGCGACCCTCGCAGTGCGGCATTCCATCGGCGAATTGGTCCTGTCCGCCGTTGGGGTAGAGTCCAAGGCGCTGCATCGCATTCCCTCTGCGAGGCTTACGGTCAATTTGGTTCCGGCACCAGATTTCAAGAGGGCGCACGGGATTCATCAGTGGTGGGCGCCAGATCTCAGAATCCAGTGCAGCGAATGCAGGATTAGCGAAGGACCGGACCACTTGAAATAAAATGCCGAGGCCAAAGCAAATGCCCTCTGCCATGCCTGTTTTTTAACAGGGTAAATTGTAATGTAATGCAGTCTCTATATTCTTCTTGTGGATGGAACTATATCTGCAAAGAACAGGCTCGATATTATTGAGTTTGGATCTGCAAAGAATAAGCTCGACATAGAATATATGTATGCTGAGAAACATAAACGAGATGTGCAGCAAAGGGAGTAACATAGAAATAACTCTGTACCGATGATCAGGTATTGGGGGCATAGATGAAGTTTGCCAGAGTAAAGAGTAAATAGGCGTTTGCTAAACATTCTATTTTTGGGTATTTTTGTAAGAATCTGGCGATGTAAATTTGGACAAATGGCTATTTTCTGTTGTTTAAATTGTATTTTTGAATGTATAAATGGATTCAGTGCGTTGAGACACTTGGATTATACAAACTTAGCCACTCAAATTTACAGATATAATCATTCATCACAAAATTTCGAGCAAAATCAAACGGAAAAAATCGTGAAAAAACGTTTAGAGTACCAACTTTTTTTACCAGACTATGGTACTGAGTTATGCTAGGTTTTATGTTCTAGCTGTGAATAACTTATTCCTTTCTTTCTCACTCTTTTTTTTAATAAAAATATTTTTTATTTTTTTGGTTTTAGTTAGAGACTTAGAAAATATATTTTTTCCATATGGATTATGGACTTAGAGAATATCATTCTTAATGGATTATGGACTTAGAAAATATCAATCTTGAAATATGTTGAGTTGGAGACTTAGAAAATATCAATTTTGCCATACGGATTATGGACTTAGAGAATATCATTCTTAATGGGTTATGGACTTAGAGAATATCAAACTTGAAATATGTCACGTTGAAGATTCTCAATTTACCTAAAACACTTAACCTAAAAATCAAACTTGAATTAGTGATAAAAAAACTCCCACTAATTAATGACTCAACTACCATTCAACGAACTTATAAATAACCCATTATGTTTCGGTTGGAGGGCACTCCCAAAAATCAATCCAGAAAACAGAAATATAGAAGCAGGAAAAATATAATTCACGAAAACCGATACTATACGGTAGAGACAAAATACATAAAGCTCTCGCGTGAGACCTAGAATTAAAAAAAATTGTAAGTCATTTGGATTACCTGATATATATCTCACACTTCACATTGGTTTTATATGTTTTTTTTGTACTTTACACAACAACCATAAGATGCATTTCTGATTTGTGACAAATCAAAGCAGAATTTTTCTTGAGCATCAATGATATTATTTTCTCAATTACAAAAACTAAATAAATATAATAATAATTGATTATTATTTTCAAAATTTTAATTTTATTTTAAAATTTATATATTTATTTATTATAAATATAAACAATTAAATAAATATAATAATAATAAATTATTATTTTCAAAATTTTAATTTTATTTTAAAATTTATATATTTATTTATTACAAATATAAAAAAATTACATTATTAATTAAAAATATGAAAATAGGTTACATCACCACTGGTGAAATATTAGAAGTTACACAAAGTTAACCAAATTTTGTACAAGATATCTCAAAGACATTGTCAAAAGAAATTAAATTTTTTAATTCAGCAAGAAAGCTGTGTTTAATGGACATCCTTTTTTTCTAAATTAAATATTTTAATTCAAAAAACTGTGTTTATTGGACATCTTTTCTTTATATTAAATTTTTAATTTAAAAAAAAAACTGTGTTTAATGAAAATCATTTTTTTTTCTTAAAAACTTTTGCCTATCGGACTCTCTATTTTTTTTTAAATTCAAGAAAATTGTATTTAATGGAAATATTTTTTTTTAACATTGTGAAGTGAATACATATTATGTAATACGTACACATTAAATCGTAAAAATATCCCCTGTATCAACTTTATTTATCACCAACGGGATTCAAAATAAATTATTTTATACTTTGACATTTTTATAATATCAAGTCAAGTAGACATAATCATAGNTGATTTGTGACAAATCAAAGCAGAATTTTTCTTGAGCATCAATGATATTATTTTCTCAATTACAAAAACTAAATAAATATAATAATAATTGATTATTATTTTCAAAATTTTAATTTTATTTTAAAATTTATATATTTATTTATTATAAATATAAACAATTAAATAAATATAATAATAATAAATTATTATTTTCAAAATTTTAATTTTATTTTAAAATTTATATATTTATTTATTACAAATATAAAAAAATTACATTATTAATTAAAAATATGAAAATAGGTTACATCACCACTGGTGAAATATTAGAAGTTACACAAAGTTAACCAAATTTTGTACAAGATATCTCAAAGACATTGTCAAAAGAAATTAAATTTTTTAATTCAGCAAGAAAGCTGTGTTTAATGGACATCCTTTTTTTCTAAATTAAATATTTTAATTCAAAAAACTGTGTTTATTGGACATCTTTTCTTTATATTAAATTTTTAATTTAAAAAAAAAACTGTGTTTAATGAAAATCATTTTTTTTTCTTAAAAACTTTTGCCTATCGGACTCTCTATTTTTTTTTAAATTCAAGAAAATTGTATTTAATGGAAATATTTTTTTTTAACATTGTGAAGTGAATACATATTATGTAATACGTACACATTAAATCGTAAAAATATCCCCTGTATCAACTTTATTTATCACCAACGGGATTCAAAATAAATTATTTTATACTTTGACATTTTTATAATATCAAGTCAAGTAGACATAATCATAGTATACATTAAGCAAAAAAAATAAATAAAAGTTTTTAAATGTTTTAAGTTTTGGTTATTTTATGGTCATATTTTTAGTTTAATTTTATTTGAAATTTAGTGAAAATTTGTTAAATTTGTTGATGTAAATGGTTAATTTTATATAATCCAAGTATTTAGGGATACTAAATTCATTTATGTATTAAAAAATGCAATTTAAATAACAGAAAATTACAATTTCATCCAAATTTATATAGTTAAAAAAAATAAAACATAAAACTTTAAACAAAACCAAGTAAAAATGGCTAGATTTTCATAATCTGAAATGAAAACAAATAAAAACATAGATAAGTTTCTATCTGCTAATATCCTTATAGCAATGTCTTTGCTACAGAGTTATATGTCCAAGGCTATCTGCTACCTTGTATTTGAAGAAAGCCTTGGACTTCTTTACTATGAGTGGTTGTTTGGACTTTGAAGATTAGGACTCAGATCTGCTCATGGAGGTTGTGGAAAGCCATAGTACACTTACAAACACTGTTTGGATTTACCATGATTCAGATTTGGCATCGATTTGTTCTACTCAAATCAAGAATGAATCTCAATGATCGGTTGAGACTAACTAGTCACTGCATTTGTAATCATCTCCATATCAAAATTAGACACTCATAACCATCAACATTTTCCATTTGCCACTAATGTTGAGGTGCTGCATTTGTAATCATCTCCATATCAAAATTAGACACTCATAACCATCAACATTTTCCATTTGCCACTAATGTTGAGGTGCTAAATAGTATGTTATGTAATCATAACATGTTATTAAAAATAACACTACACTCTACGAACCTAAAAAAGCACATCAATCAAAATTTACATAATTTGGAGATACAAAATGTAAAAATTAAAATTTCAATATTATTTTCATAAAATTATAAAAACATGTAATTGAATATTAATAAATAAAATATTATTTTTAATATTTATATTAAATATAGTTTTTTTTCTAATCATTGAGTTTTCAAATAGGCTTATTCTGTAGTAAACCCTAGCTTGTTTCACCTTCTCATGGTGTTTAGCTTTGGTGGAGGGGATCCACCTCCTCCCCCTGTCCTAATATTGTTTCGTTCTACTCCCTGGTCTCTTTCATTAGTAAGTTTGTTAAGTTGCCCCCTTCAAGATCTGTGAAAAAATTAGATGAAATCTCTAAAGTTCCTCTTCACCCCACAACTTCGCACAATTTTTCTCTTCGATTTGTTTAGAATGGTCTTGTGATCTAGATGGATGTCGGTGGCCTCCCACCTATTCCAACTAGTTCATTTTGGAATTTTTCTAGTTTGGCACTTTTTTCCTAGTTTTCGAATCCCCGACTTCCGAGGTTATTTTGAGGCCCTAAACAACGTTTTTAGGGCTTGCCACAATCAGGCCGTCGATAAAGTTACAGTCTGACGTCAACATGTGCAATCCTTGGATAGACATTTCCAACAGGCTATCGTGCGCCTAAAACGAAGAACGTATGCAAAAGTTACAACCTTGGGAAATTGATGTACTAACTTACCCCAACGGGGCCCACGCCGAGACAAGAGATCGTTTCAAAATGTTTCTCGAGGAATCCCTCATGCAACAGAGGAATGAGATGATGGATAGTTTTGCGCAAATCCTTTGGCGACTATGAATAGATGATGCATCTTCCTCAAGCGGAGGTGCCACCCCCTTCAAGGTACAAATCAACTTTGATATTCCTATATTTGAAGGTAAGATAGATGCAGATGTTATATACAAATGGTTGAATCTACTAAAAGGGTATTTCTTTGTCGATAACTTTTCGAATAGAGAAAATATTACTTTCGTGTTCCTCAAAGTCGTTCCCCATGTCAAAGATTGGTGGGAAACTTTCTGTGAGCAAAATGAAACAAAGGAACCCTCATTATTTATAGTCGCAGTCACCTGGGAGTCATTCAGTGATGCAAACCCCCCTTCTCTCCTCGGGGATGCTCAACCTATCAGTCAAGGATCTTAGATTCTCGGAGCCGAATCGGCTCTCTAAAACCTTAATGGTCTCATTTGTAATTAAACACAGGTCCTTTTAGTCTTTTGACGTAGGTTCTATGGCACCCGCAACCTCTCCCTTCGTGTAGCCGAACTGTCAAGTTCGAGGCACTACCTCCGCTTCCGTTATTCCTTTCCCGTATGTGACCTCGGGCTATGTCCACACACGATTGTGAGCATAGTCAAGAGTGCTTGGGATCAACCCGATTTTCTCCCCACAATACACTACCAATCACCATGCGTCCCTTTTACAATACAGTGGTTTCGATTGCGGCCCGCCCTCGAATTTTTAAAGTCCGAACACTTTTTGTCCCTGTAGTTCTGCATGACTGTTGATCTCGCGATCTCGGGTGGAGCCTCTTGATCAACGGTTCAGATCTGCCTCCTTTCCTTCCTTCTCTTCGGATCATGCATTCCTAGATCTTCGCGATCTATTGACACGTGCCCCTTTCAAATCAACGATTGTGATTGATTTCTCCTTTCGGGCTTCGGGAGTTTCAACTCTCAACTCTTACTTTCTCTGTAGTGGCTATATTTCAAAATGGAAGATTGCTGACACTTGTCCTCCTGAAATTGATGGCCCTAGCCGCTTCGGGACTTCGGACTTCATACATCTCAACTCTCAAATTTTTCGAAATTCTTTTATCTGAAGCTCACGATCTAGTGACATGCGTCTCCCACAGATCAACGACTGCAATTGCTTCGGGTCTTCGGACTTCGAAAAATTCAACTTTCAACTTTCACCTTCCCTCAAAGTGCGTGTAGTTCTGTTGTGTGTTCTCCTGAATCAGATGACTATAATTTACTTCGGGTCTTCGGGTTTTAGAGATCTCGACTCTCAACTTCTCTAGAGTAATTTTATCTAAAGTTCACGATCTGTCGCCACACGTGCCTCTGGATCTGACGGTCCAGATTCACTTCGGGCTTCGGGTTTCGAGCGTTTAAATTCTCAACCACAATCCTCGAAGTGATTTTTCCCAAAGCTTCAGACTTGTTGACACGTAACCCACCTGGCAATCAATGGTCGGAATCTATTTCGGCTCTTCAACTATTTCTCCTCCTATGTGCAGAGAGAGGCTAAAGCTCGTGCATCTTGCCCAGATCCAACGATCTGGAATGATCTTGCTACCTCCTAGATGGATCTTAGCCAGTGACTCGTGAAACCTTCAGAGCTTCACTCCTTTGAATATTTCCCCGCTATCTCTCTTGAGCTTTCTCCTTCAAACCCTTTGACTCCTTAGAGGGTTACTTTGACACTTAGTTGAATTTTGGATCTATGCACTCCTTGCAACATATTCTTATGAAAGACTTAGCTTCCTGCGGGTGACTGTGCACGCCTTGCAATAGTCCTTTTGCACTCTTTGCAAATGGAAAATTCACGCTATCTCTTTTGAGCTTATGAGTCAAAACAGACTCTGTCACTCCTTGCAACAAATTCTTACGCAATATTTAAGTCTTGCGAACGACTATGCACACCTTGCAGTAGTCACTTTGCACTCCTTTCAAAGGTAAGTTTCACGTTATCTCTTCTGAGCTTCTGAGTCAAAACAAATTCTGTCAACGCACTCCTTGCGAACTGTATGCACACCTTGCATGAACTCAACGAAGAGATGACAAACAAAACTCATCTAAACACTTCACAATTTCATACACTCAACAACACAACTCATTCATTCATGAAAACAATAATAATAGGGAATTATAAACAGTAGCAACACCATGCATTAGATCAAATTTCCTTTGTTATACTCATTCAAAAGTGAAATGGCTACAACTATGATAAACAACAACTAAAACTCAACAACAACTAAATCACAAAAATCTCCTATTAACTTGCAGTAGCGTCATTCGAGCATACAAAACCTCTATTTATCTCATAGGGTTCTTAGGGTCCCCTCTGACTACTCGTCTACTCGAGAAAACTATCTGTTACTTAATTTCCGTTACATTCAATACTAGTAGTGAAACTCCCAGATCATCCATGATCACTCGGCTCCCAAGCATTTGATCTTCTTCAGTTTTTTATCATTTCAAAAAGATCTGTAGGAAACACCAGTGATTAAGATTCTGAAATGATTCAATGATGCACTAAGGCACTGAGTTGTCTCTCCACGTAGGGTTTCTAATGATGCTCCTGCATCATACTCCTCTGGCAAAACATTCATGGACTCCTGTCCATGAGCTCCTGCACGGACTTTCCATGCTTTTGGATATCAACTTCATTTTCCCAATTGACATATTCTATCGGGTGTCCATTCCACTTGAACAAATATTCAAAATAAGTTTTCCTCCTGGTCTTCTTGCCAATCCTCTGATCAATGATCTACTCTATCTATGGATTTTTTGCTACAGACATTTGATTTTCCCATTGAATCTCTTTCTAATCTTTCATTTCTCCTGCTTCATATCCCCTGTAAGGATACAGGTATGATATGTTGAATATGGGCAATATGCACACATCATATGGCAACTCAATCTCATAGGAATTTGCATCAAACTTCCTTAAGATCTTACATGGTCCTATCTTCTTCATATTCAACTTATTATATGTTCCCCTAGGGAACCTTTCTTTCTTGAGGTGTGCCAGGCCCTGATCTCCTACTTCAAATTGAAGCTCACTGTGATGTTGATCAACTCTTCGCTTGTACTCTTGGCTAGAGTTCTACAACTGCTCTCTGATCTGGCTATGGAGTTTCTGCATTTCTACAGCAAATTATTCTGCTCCAACACTTCTGATCTCACTATGTTCCAAGTCTCTCAACTCAGCTACTCCTCTTGGCTGCATTCCATATAGTATTTGGAATGGGTTCTTTCCAGTGCTCCTGTTTGGTGAGTCATCGTATGCAAATTCTTCTTGTGGCAGAATCTAATCCCATTGATTATGATGCTCAGTGACTAGACTCCTCAATAAGTTCCCCAAACTTTTGTTCACCACCTCAGTCTGTCCATCTGTATGAGGGTGATAAGATGAGCTGAAGGACAAATCTGTCCCCAAATTCTTCCACAGTGTTCTCCAGAAATGACCAACAAATTTGGTATCTCTGTCTGAGACAATACTTTTGGGTAATCCATGAAGACGTACAACTTTCTTAAAAAATAAATTTGCAACATGTGTTGCATCACTGGTCTTCTGGCATGGGATAAAGTGTGCCATCTTTGAAAATTTATCCACCACCACAAATATGGAATCACATCCTCTTTGTGTTCTTGGAAATCTCAACACAAAATTCATTCTTATTGCATCCCAAGGCCTCTCTGGTATTGGCAATGGTTGATACAATCCAAGGTTTTGTCTTTTATCTTTTGCATGTTGGTAGATTCTACATATGTTCACAAATATTATCACTTATGTTCTCATACCTGGCCAATAGTATGAACTGCTCAATTGTGCAAATGCTTTATCATGGTCGAAATGTCCAACCAATCCTCCACTATGCTTTTCCTTCAAAAGGTTATCTCTCATTGAGAATTTTGGTATGCACAACTGATTTCCCTTGAACAAAAATCCCTCTTGAATCATACACTATGTCCACTGACTCTTGTCTCTCAACACATGATTTTCACATGCTTCATATGCTTCCTTTAAATCTACATCATCACAATACATATCCTTAAGGTAATCAAATCCCAAGGTCTTGACTTGAAATTCTTGCAGAATCAGACATTTCTTGCTCAATGCATCAAAAACGTTGTTAGCATTACCAGTTTTTTTTTTTATGACAAAAGTAAAATTATGCATAAACTCAATCCACTTTGCATGTCTCTAGTTTAGCTACTCCTATCTGGTTATGAATTGTAAAGCTTGGTTATCGATGTACAAGACAAATTCATTTGGAACAAGGTAGCGCCTCCATTTCTTCAAGGCTTGAATTATGACATAGAATTCTTTATCACATGTGGAGTACTTTCTCTTACTCTCATTCAAATTCTCACTGAAATATGCAACTGATCTATAACCCTGGCTCAAGACTGCTCCAATTGTAACTCCACTTGCATCACATCTCACTTGAAATGTCTTTCCAAAATTTGGTAAGACCAGAACTGGTCGTTTTGTTATTTTCTCCTTCAATATATTGAATCTCCTCTCGGCCTCCTCTGTCCATTTAAAAGACTTGTGCCTCTTCTTCACTGTATCCATCATTGGTGCACAAATTCCACTAAAATTTCTGATGAACTTCCTATAGAAATTTTCTAATCCATGGAAGCTCCTCACTTCAAACGTACTCCTTGATGATGGCCATTCTTTGATTTCTTTCACCTTCTATGGATCCATTTTCAATTCATTTGAAGAAATCACAAAACCCAAGTAAATGAGTTATGTCTTCATAAAAGAATACTTCTTCATATTTATCAACAACTTCTCATGTTGTAGTCTCCTCATCACTAATGTCAGATGTCTCAAATACTCCCCCTTAGTCTTGTTAAAGACCAGTGTATCATCTAGATATACAACCACAAACTTGCCAATGAAATCTTTCAGTATTTCATTCATCAACCTCATAAAAGTACTTGGGGCATTTGTTAATCCAAATGGAATAACAAGCCACTCATAGAACCCTTCATTTGTCTTAAAGGCTGTTTTCCACTCATCACCTTCTCTCATCCTTATCTGGTGATATCCACTTTTCAAATATATCTTAGAAAATAATTTTTCTCCACTTAAACAGTCCATTAAGTCATCCATTCTTGGCAAAGGAAATCTACACCTGATGGTGATGTTGTTAATGGCTCTTGAGTTTGTACACATTCTCCATCCTCCATCCTTCTTTGGACTCAAGACAGTTGGTACTGCACCTGGACTCAAGCTTTCTCTAACCAAACCCTTGTCTAACAAATCTTGGACTTGGTTCCTTACCTCCTCATTCTCTTGAGGTGTCAATCTGTATGTTGCTTTATTTGGAAAACTTGCTCCTGGTATCAAATCAATATGATGGTTGATACTTCTGATGGGTGGCAATGAGTTAGGCAACTCGTCCACTACTATGTCAGCAAAATTCTTCAACAATTCCCAAACTTCTTCAGGCAAACCATCCATCGAAGTGATTGTAAGGACAACTCTAGGTTTCCTCACCACAACAAACTACATCTCCTATTCCTTCTTGACTTCTCTCAGGAGTTCCTTCCCACTCATGAGAAGTATTCTTGTGTTGGCTTCTTCTTTTACTTTTGTCTCCTCTATTGGTAGCAACATGTGTGTCCTACCATTCTTCTCCAAGGTCTATGTATTTTTTCTCCCATCATGAATGACATTTATGTCAAACTTCCATAATATTCCCAACAAAACATGACATACATCCATGGGAATTACATCACACAAAATTTCATCTCTATATCCTCCTATCTTAAATTCAACGAGGCATTGTTTAGTGACCATTACCTGGTGTCCTTTATGCAACCATGAGACTTTATATGGCTTTGTATGTGTATTTGTCTCCAGCTCCAATTTCTCTACCATTTTTGTGGATACTAAGTTTTTAGTGCTCCCACTGTCAATTATCACCTTGCATACTCTGTCTTTCGTCTTGCAAGCTGTCCTAAATAGACTGTTCCTCTGCACTGGATTTTCAATTTCTGACTCTAGTTTTAAGATAACCTTCCTCAACATTGGGGATGTTCCATCCTTTGCACCTTCTGCTTCAACATTCCTTTTATGTGCTTCAGAAATGTGAGCTTAACCTCCTCCTTCTTTCTTTTTCTTGGGACATTCCCAAGACATGTGTCCTATCTTTCCACAGGCATAACACCTTACTTCTCCTCCTCTACTTCTTCCTCTTCCTCTAGAAGAACTTCTTCCACCACCTTGTCTTCCTTGGGAACTCCCTCCTCTTTCTGAGTGTCTGTGTGGTTTCTCAGTCCCATCTTTGGGTTTCTTTGTCTTATCATTGGAAACTCCCTTGCCTTTTCTTGGGCTTCTGCCTCTGTTTCATTGACTCTGTTTCCTGGCCAACTTATCCTATGCCTTCAGAGAAATCTGATAATAATCCTCTACTATCCTTACTGACATCATGTTGATCTCATCCCGGATTTCATACCTCAGGCCATTTATGTACCTGTAAACTTTTTCCTCATCCTTCTCTCATTGTCCAGTCCTGATATTCAACTTGTAGAATTCCTCCACGTACTCTTTCACTGTCATACCCTTCTGCCTCAGGTTCTGCAACTTCCTGAACAGATTTATCTGATACTCTTTGGGCATGAATTTAGCCTTCATCTTGGCTTCTATCCTGTCCAAATTCTTTATCATATGTTTGCCTTTGCTTCTCCTCTCAACCTGCAGTTCATCCCACCACAATGTTGCATGTCCTTTTAGTCTGGTGATAGCATGTCTCACCTTTTTTTCCTCATCGACATCTTCATAGTCGAAATATTTGTCCATGGATCTTATCCAATCCAACAATTCTTTAGCATCCAAGCTGCCTTCATACATTGCGATGTCTACCTTGTCTCTAGCTCCCAATTTAACAACCGTTCTCTGCAAGTGTTCTTTGACAACATTTTCTCTGGCAGCTTCTTCGACTTCTACTTCTTCACTCTCTGCATCACTGATGGCCCCAACATCAGGTGTTGTCCTCTGCACTGCCTCCATCGCCTTTAATATTGCACAAAGCTATCTCATTTCTCACGAACCTCTTGCTATCTCTCTTGAGATTTCTCCTTCGAACCCTTTGACTCCTTAGAGGGTTACTTCGACACTTAGTCAAATTCTGGATCTGTGCACTCCTTGCAACAGATTCTTATGCGAGACTTAGCTTCCTGTAGGCGACTTTGCATGCCTTGCAGTAGACCTTTTTCACTCCTTGCAAATGGAAAATTCACGCTATCTCTTATGAGATTATGAGCCGAAACAAACTTTTTCACTCCTCACGGCAGATTCTTATGCAAGATTAAAGTCTTGCAGATGACTGTGCACACCTTGCAGTAGTCACTTTGCACTCCTTGCAAAGGTAAGTTTCACGTTATCTCTTTTGAGCTTCTGAGTCAAAACAAATTCTGTCAACGCACTCTTTGCAGACTGTATGAACGCATTCATTCATGAAAACAAGAATAACAGGGAATTATAAACAATAGCAACACCATGCATTGGATCAATTTTCCTCTGTTATATTCATTCAAAAGTGAAATGGCTACAACTATGATAAACAAGAACTAAAACTCAGAAACAACTAAATCACAACAATATCCTATTAACTTGCAGCAGCCTCATTCGGGCATACAAAACCTCTATTTATCTCATAGGGTTCTTAAGGTCCCCTTCGAATACTCGTCTACTCGAGAAAACTAACTGCTACCTAATTTCCATTACATTCAATACTAGGAGTGAAACTCCGAAATCACCCATGATCACTCGACTCGCAAGTGTTTGATCTTCTTCAGTTTTCGATCATTTCAAAAAGATTTGCAGGAAACGCCAACGGTTAAGATTTTGAAATGATTCAATGACACACTAAGGCCCTGATTTGTCTCTCCATGTAGGCTTGCTGACGATGCTCCTACATCATTCAGGGATTTTATTAAGGAACAATACTACCCTGTCAAAATTTATGACAACTTGTATACAAAATGGAATACACTATGGCAGGAAGGAGACCAAGCAATGCCTGAGTTCACAAATATCTTCCATACCTTGCGCACCAAGCTGGGTATCAAATATTGTAAGCGATATTTGGTGCTCAAGTATCACAGGGGTATGCATAGATACATCTAGGCTGAAATGGAGTTTCTGGACATGTCATCCTTGGCCGCAACCTACTGATATGCCGTCAAAATTGAGCAGAAGATTAAACAAAAGATGCGAAAATTTGGGCCTGGGAACCCCTCACAACAAAAGAAAGGAAAAGGTGACCCCAAGCCATAGAACAAAGGAAAGAGAAAATATGGACAACCTCAGGACAACTAGTCCAAGTCACAAGCAAAGAAGGACACTAGAAAGACAAAGAAAGATACCGATAAGTGGTGTGACTTCCATAAGAGCCCCTGACATAACACTGATGATTTCTACTCAAAGTATTTATTAGTGGCTGAGGTGAAAGCCTCTGAATCAAATGTGGGTTCTGACTCTGAGTCATAACCAGAAAGGGGGAGATGGATCATTGATGCGAAACCCAGTGCTACCTTTGCGACCACTAAGCTCCAACCTGGTGAACCAGATGAGCCAGAGGAAGGCAAGCGCCTTTTTCATTCACATATGTGGGTGAAAGGTACTCCGTTGCACTTCATTGTTGATAGCAGTAGCAAGAAGAACCTCATCACAACAAAGGTCATCAAGCAACTAGCTCTGCCGACAATGCCACACCCACAACCCTACGCCATTGGATGGCTTCGCCAAGGAAGCAATCTCTACGTCATCCAATAGTGTCATCTATCGTACGACATCAAGCCCTTCAAAGATGAGGTATTGTGTGATGTTTCTCCTCTCAAAGTTTGTAATTTTATTTTGGGCCAACCTTATTTATGAAAACTTCATGATATATATGAGTCTAGGCCTCGCAGTGTTATTATTACTTTGAACAAGAAATTGTATAGGATACCCGAGGCAGTCCCACCTAGTTCTATTTCCTTGATCTCTTCCAAGCAATGCTAGAAGGTCATCTCTTATACCGAGAAGTTTGTCTTCTTCATAATTCACTCTCAAAATGAGCGAAATATCGCAGCCACATCCAGGGCCTCCATGACCGACCTCTCCACACAGTAGAAGCAAGTGGATAAGGTCATGGAAGAATACTCAGATATCTTCTCCTCACCTACCGGGGTACCTCTGCACTGTCAGGTCAAGCATCCCATCAATCTGAACCTCGATGCACCGCTACCCAATGGGCCAGTCTACCACTGCTCTCTATTAGAGAATGAGGAGATCAAGAGGTAGATCCAATAACTGCTCCACAAGGGGCACATTCATCCCATCTCATCGACTTGTGGGAGCCTAATCGTGTTGGTGCAAAAGAAAGACGTGACCTAGCGACTCTGCATTGACTATCAGGCCCTGCATAAAATCAAAGTCAGGAAGTGGTACTCGATTCCCCGGATTGACGACCTCCTTGATTAGCTCATGGGGGCCAAATACTCCAGTAAGATTGATCTGAAGTCTAGCTACCACCAGATCCCAATAAAACATACAGATGTATGAAATCCCACCTTTAGGTCAAAAGAAGGTCTCTTTGAATGGATGGTCATGCCCTTTGGTTTGACAAATTATCCAACAACTTTCATGAAGATGATGGATGATGTCCTGCAAACTTTCACCAATAATTTTGTAGTGGTGTATCTGGATGACATCCTCATATACAACAAGACTTGGGCGGAACACTTACAACATATTCAACATGTTCTGCACACCCTGCGACAACACAAGCTATATGCCAACTTGGAAAAATGATCATTCGGCATGGACAGGGTCCATTACCTAGGACACATCATTGATCAACATGGTGTACATGTGGATCCAACCAAGATCTAGGTCATATGTGACTGGCCAGCCCCAACCACACTCACTAATCTTTAGAGCTTCTTGGGCCTTGCCAATTTCTATCATAGGTTTGTGTTGGGATTATCCCATATTGCATGGGCTCTCATCCAAGTAACCAGGGGTGGTGGTAAGGAAAAAATTGTGTGGGGCTTGTCCCAACAATAAGCATTCGATGATTTGAAGCATCACTTTTTCTTAGATCCATTACTTTCATTACCAAACCTGCAACAACCCTTTTAGATCGAGACATATGCTTTCGACTATGTTGTGGGTGTCGTTCTCACTCAACACGACCACCCCATGGCCTATCATAGTGAGACACTATTAGATGTTGTATGTAAGTACCCTAATTATGAAAAAGAAATGTACTCCATTGTGTAATCCTATCGCTAGTGGAGACATTACATTCTTGGGAAGGAGACAATCATCCACACTGATCATAAGCCATTGTAGTTCATGCAGGAATAAGGAAAATTGTAGAATGACCGCCATCATAAGTGGTCCACATAGTTGTAGCAGTTCCACCTCAACATCAAGTATAAAACATGAAGTACCAATCGAGTCGTTTATTTCCTCAACTGACCTCCAGTCCCGGTACTCACCACAGTGCTAGACTCTTGCGGCCACAAGACCTCTAAATGGGCCCACCTCTATGAGACAAACCCGAACTTCGCCACCACCTACCAAATGATGGGCACAAACTCAAATGTCACTAATTTCCATATTTAGGATGGGCTATTGTGCCATATGGTCCATCTCTGCATTCCATCAAGTGAGTGAGTGGAGTTGATTTGGAAATCCCACTACATTAAGGTGGCAGGACACTTCGACCTCAAAAAGACAGTGGAAGTACTAAAGAAACATTTCTAATGGACAAAACTTCGACAGGATGTGGGAAAGTATATAACGTCTTGTACTTCCTGTGCTATTGCCAAACCGACAACTAAGAAACATGGCCTATACACCCCTATTCCTACTCCTTCCAGACCATGGGAATCCATCTCAATGGACTACATGTCGTGCCTTCCATCCACCAAGAGGGGAAATGACTGTGTTTTTTTGGTTGTTGATTGCTTTTCCAAGATGGTGATTATGGCTGCCTGTAAGAAGAGCATCACAGCAGAGGCCACTGCTAAACTCTTCTTTGAATGACTATGGGTACATTTTGGAATCCCACAAACCATTGTCTTAGATTGAGATAGTCAGTTCCTCAACACATACTGGTCGAGCCTCTAGTCATTGTTGGACACCAAGCTCACCAAATCCACTGTTTTCCACCCCAAGACAGATGGAGAAAATGAGGTTGTCAATTGGATGATCATGCATATCTTGTACATGTACAATTCCAAGAACCCTTGCACATGGGATGAGAATCTTCCCTCTGTTCAACATAGCTAAAACCGAGCCCTACATATGTCAACCAACCACGACCCTTTTCAGGTGGGGTTGAGATTCCAACCATTGGGTCCCATGGATGTTGCAATACCCCTTGCGGAAACCTCGACTGACTCATCCCCTTTTCCAATTGAAGATGACAAAGCCACATGGTTCATTGAGAGTATCCAACACATTTTCCAACAGGTTCAGGATATTTTACAGAATTCCAATGCCAAGTACAAGCAACTCCATGATCAACACTGGGTGCCACATAAGTTTTAGGTGGAAGAAAATGTTTTCTTTCACTTGCAGAAAGAATTCCTTATAGGGCCCCATCATAATATTTTACCACTTCGTTATGGACCTTACACCATCACCAAGGTTGTGGGTGATAATGATTTTGAGCTCAACATTCCCCCTTTCCTTGGCCTGCACCTAGTGTTTAATGTGGATCTCCTTCGACCATATTTCCCACCATTATTGGACATCTGAGAGATATAAGAAAAGTTAAAACCAACATATATCAACCCTAATTGCATGAAACATGCATCCAATGATCATATTTTGGACACACAGATCAAGGGCACTCGACAACAAAGGATCTAGCTTTATCGAGTTGTCAAAGCAGGGAAACTCCTACACCAAGGCAAGTGGCTCACCCTGGGCCAAATTCAATAGAAATTCCCTCATCTGATGGGGGAAATCAACACAATGGAGACCATTTATTCCTAAGGGGGGAGGATTGATCCAGATGGATGTCGGTGGCCTCCCACATATTCCAACTGGTTCATTTTGGCAGTTTTCCAGTTTGGCAATTTTTTCCTAGTTTTTGGGTCCCGACTTTCGTGGCTGTTTTGAGGCCCTAAACAACGTTTTTAGGGCTCGCCTAGACTGCACACTAGACCAATATTTTCCAATAGCACGCCAATATTAAATACCACTGAGTACATGCCAACACAATTTTTGTCAGTTGCGTTGAAAATCAAGAAGATGCCCACTGGAATCAAGAAAAGAATCATCGAGAAAGATTATTGAATGATTACTACCAACAACATACAAAGACATGGGATGTCCAGAGAAAGAACTGGCCAGACATTTAAGATTTCCCTTGATGTATAAATTCTATGTGAAGCACTGGAATGTACCAAAAGCATGTGAGGCAGTTGTATCATAAGAATAAGTGGACCGAAGCAGAAAGAGATAGTGCTCTCCAATAGAGAATTCTATAAAAGGAATCTCTAACATCAGAAACAAAGTTAAAGTTTTTTGAGTTGGATTAGCTACCGATATCAAGCTCACTCTGATCATGTTGTGTTGTTTTAATGATGGGAATATAGTCCTATGTCTATTCTATGTCTGATTTTTGAGCAAAGGCACATTGAGGAGAATCTTGTAATTCTGAGTTTTGTATAGAGATGATATGAATTTATATAGTTGTCATATGTGTTTTGTCCTTCACAATGTATATCTTGTTGAAGTTTTGAAACTTCGAGCAGTCATTCTCCCAAAGGAAGTACAAGAAGACCATTTTATACCATTAAAGAATCCCTAGGAATAAATTAAAGACCCAAGAAGAAAAGTTGGCCCCACTAGTAAAAGACAAAAATTAATGAAGAGAAATTGAAAACCCAGAATGAGAAGTTGACCCCATAGGAAAAAATATAGGCGCCTAGATTAGTATAAATATAGGTTGGATCATATTCATGTGGACAAACATACAACTCTCCTTTTGCAGTGTGTACTAGCCAATTGTCAACTGCAGTAGTGGATTTTTGTTGGAGCATTCTTGGAGACTTTCTTGAAGGCACTAGGCTTGAAGAAGCCATTTCTTGTTTGTTCTTGGTCATCTTATTGATGCGCTATCTCTTGCAAGTGCTAGTATTGGGGAGGGGTTTCTTTGTATGGTATTTTAATCTATTGATGGTGATGTACTGGTAATATATTGGAGTAAATTATTTTATGAGAAAAGTTGTTGGGTTTTCTCCCAAGGTTGGGTTTCCTAGGATAAATTATTGTCTTCTTGTGTCTACTGTGCATGGTTAATATTTCTAGATCTTTTTATTTCCACTACATTGTTATAGTTGAGATTTTCACTGTATAGTAATTCTATGATACATGTGGTATGAAAGTGAATCTTGTTTTTGAAATCATAAGGCAATAACTATCAAGATCCAAGAATCATAAAAATCAACATATCTCTGATATGATGGAATGCTTCGAGTAATAAAGATATGGAATTTTTTATTTATTTAGTGTCTACTATGTATGAGTTGAACATGTGTGTATTTTTTTAATTCTTAGTCCGAATAGTTTATGATACATGAGTTACATGGATGCCAATTGGAGTGGCTTTTCATGTGTTTGAGCCTTCATCCATGTCATAAGACCCTATGGTCTATGTGATCCTCTCTACATCTCGGGTGAGATCTTCTTCGATCTTGGTCGAGGATTGATATGTAAGTGTTTTGGGGTTTTTGTTGGACAACTCTGGACAAACCCTGGGTCTAAAACTCCCCAGAATTAAGAAGGATGGGACACACACAAGCATGGACCGAAAGTACCCAACAAATGGTTTTGTTATCGAGACCTAAATTCTTGTCGAGATTGATAAAGGAAAATAAAAATGACTTGGAATTCGTCTAAGGAGGATATTCAAGACTGGATAGAAGAGAAATAAGATGAGTTTTCCCTACAAGAGATGTAAGGATTGAGGGTGAATGTGAAGGAATGAAAAGGAAGATATCTTTACTCGGATATGCATGAGATCTTCTGTGTGAAATTTCCTTGTCTATTGCATGAATGGCTAAAGAGGAAAGCTTCTATAAATTCAGTTGCATTGTCATTGAAGCCAATAGTTTGAGATCAAGACATGTTTGATATATTGAAGGATCTAGATAACAAGTGGACTCGAGCTATTGATTTTTGGTTTGCACGAGTGAAGGAACGATACATTATTGAGTTTGTTGTAAAATATAGTGATTCTTTCAGTGAGGACGAAACAAAGTTTGAAGAAGGTACAAGGAAGTAGATGCTAGAAGAGATTCCACTTTGGATCAAGGTGTTGTTCATAGAGAGAAGGATGATGCACATGGAGCACAATAGAATGGTCGAGTAAACCCCCTATCACTAGAGGGGGGATTTTGAAAAGGTGGGGGAAAATGAGCCAGAATATGGATCCATTGAGGAGGATCCAAGAAGTTGTTGAGATGAGGTGAGGTGTGGAATGGACCCAGAAGAGAAGAGGAGGAAAAGAGTTGAGAGGTATCTAAGAAGAGTTGTGATAAATGTGGGAATAATTAGAGAGAAGTGTGCAATGAGGGGTCAAGTACAAGATGAAGAGAAAATAAACTGCACCAAATGATAATGCGAGAGTGGATGTTGTGCCTGAGTGAAGCACAGACGAGGATAGGCCCACAAAGAGGCATGGTATAGAGGATATGGTGTCTAGTAGGGATACCAGTAGTGATACTAGTACGGACCTATGTGATGAAGTCCGCACCCCTTAGTTGTTGTAGAGTGTTGCAACCTTAGAAGAAGATGAAGCACAGAGCAGTGGTGCATTGATAGAAAGAGAGAATGGCACACAAAGTGGCACTATTTTGTTTGGAGAAGGTGACTGTGTGCGGAGTGGTAGTGCGTAGATCGGACTGGGATACATCACACAGATTTATAGTGCGCAGGTCGTCTTGGAATAAGTATCACACATTTTTGGTGCGTATCTAGGATAGGAAGGAAGGACACAAAATGTTGGTGTGCTAGAAAAAGAGGAAGATGGAGGTTCCCCTAGTGGTGGGGGAGATGAATTAAGAATAGTGGATGGTATTACATAACTGCAAGTAGATATCTCTTTGGTTCACATCATGAGAAGTTTCAAAAGAAGATGGAAATACCCCCCCTTTGTACTACCCCCCTTGCATATTTTTAATCAAGAATAAAACACAGTAGATAGTGGAGAGATTGGAGTCGAAGAATGAGAAGAAGAAATAAGTGAAGAGAAAATTAAATAAGAAGGTGAAGTCAACAATACTTTACCCCAAGCGATAGTGGTGTGGAAAGGTACAACCAATAGCAGTCAGAGAAGAGGAACTAGCTCCAGTTCGAAGATGGTGAATCGAGACAGTACATTGAGGTTTCCCGTGTTCCATGGAACAAGTAAGGCTGATGCAAAGAAACACTGGTTCACTTATGAAGCAATCTACTCAGTAAAGAGAGTTACAGACAATGTGGCTAAGATTGCGCATATATATATTATATCCATTAAAATTATTAAAATATATAATTAAATATTAATAAATAAAAAATAATTATTATTTTTATTAAATATATACAATAAATAAAAACACTAAAAAGTAACTTGCAATCAAAATACCCTTCCCATTTCCTCATCATACAAGCACATGCATTTCTAATAGAGAAATAGAGAACCCATACAGAACACGAAGCATAAGAAAACTTGAATAAATCCTAGCAACCAAATAACCTCAAGACCCAAAATCTTATCACATGTCAACTGAAATCACAAGATTACATATGTTATACAAAAGTCCATCATGACGGGACTCCCATTTTTAGTAGTGTCAACTACCATGCACTCAAATTGTCTCATTTCTGGTGATCTCTGTTTTTTAGTGAATTGAAGTTCCATGTGTTGTGATAATTTTTTTGAAAAATTGACCATCTAAGTTATTTTAAAATTGGCCAAAATCCCAAGGTCAAAATTCCATAAACAATATTTGTTGGAATGTGGGTGAAATCATGAAGATGGGTTACACTTTTGCTTGTTTTATGAGAAAAAAAACTGCATTTTCACAAGTTATTCAACTTCCAACATAGAAAAGTATTTTTTTTATTTAGAATTTCACTTTATAGTAAAAACAAAACTTGTGAAGAATTGTGTTAGATTTCCAATGACTATTTTTCAATTTTTTTTTATCGCGATTTGATATGTCAATTTGACATTTGTTTAACAGTATGTTCCTGAAACATGAAATGAATGATAATGCGTTACTTATTTCTACAACAATGTATCTATTATTAAACTTATGTTTTTAAGAAACGAAATATACTGCAACAATCTATAGAGACTCTATTTTATTATGACTGTAATTTTGAATCTAACGAATGAATATTACAATTTCTAGAATTTTTTGAAGTTGACCAAGCTGAAAACGTTGCAGATTTTAAACACATGTTTTTCT